>JAXQQM020074810.1:0-25368 GCA_034641835.2 Pinus albicaulis
GAAAGCATTGGACTAGTCAATACATATTCCCCCATGGTTAGCTTGATATTATGGCATTTTCTAGAGCAATTTATAGTTCCTCCATTTGCAACCATCACTTGACATTCTGGTGCTGGGTATAGGAAACAATTTAATTCCTTGGCTACCTTACAATGAATAAAATTATGGGTGCTACCCGAATCAATCAACACTATTACCATTTTCTTCTTGATTTGTCCTACTATCTTGAGAGTTTGAGGAGTGGTAATTCCTGCCAGTGCATTACACGATATGGTCGGATTCATTTCTTCCTCTTCTAGGGTTGGTTCCTTGTGTATATCCTCTTCTTGTTCATTTTCTTCTTCCTCTTCACAATCTATGTAAAATAATTTCTTCTCAGCACACTTATGACCTTTAGTGTATTTGCTATCACAACCGTAGCAAAGCCCTTTTGCTCTTTTTTCTTCCAATTGTTGTGGTGTCAACCTTGTAGGTTGTGGAAATCTAGGCGTAGCAACACTTCCTTCTTTATAGAATTGAGTGGTAGGCTTCCTTGTCGCCATAATTTTACATTCAACTTTTCTTGCCAACCCGAATGCCTTCTCCAATGAATCAGGTTCCAAAACGCGAACTTCATGTTGGATGTTATCCTTTAAAGTGCCTATGAAGAGATCAATCCTGTGTTCCTCTGGAATATCAGTTACCCTTATATTCAATTTTTGGAATTCCTCAATGTGTTGCCCCACTAAACCCTTTTGTTTGAGATTTATCAATTGGGTAAAGAAGGTGTTGCTCTTTGTATCCTCATAATGTGCTATCATTTCCTCCGTAAAAATTGACCAAGTGACAATTTTTTTACGGGAGCAAAGCCATCCATACCATACAAATGTATTTTGTTCTAAATGTAAAGTTGCAATGCGTACCTTTTGTGTGTTTTGTACATTATGGAGATCAAAATATTGCTCCATTTGTAGTATCCATGTTACAGGATCCTTTCCATCAAACTTCCTCATATCCATTTTTGGAATATGGTGGTTCTTCCCGCCAACAGTAGAGTTTATGAAATCACGATTAACATTGATTTTTTTCTCATCATGAGGTTCTTCTACTATCTTTTCACCAATAGGAAATATTTCTTGTATCAACTTTGTCAAACCTTCAATGTCTGTTTTTAGATCATTCTTCATGTTTTCCATCTTAGCTTCCATGCCAGCTTCCATGCCATCCATCTTAGCTTCCACGCCATCCATATTAGCTTGCACACATTCCATCTTAGCTTCCACGCCTTTCTTCAAAACTTCCATTTCATTTTTTGTTGCTCTTTGCGAGAGTGAAATTTGTTGCACTTTCTCTTGTAATTTTGATAGATCATGTTGCAATTCTTCATCTTCATGAGTCATAGTAGAGCCTTCTAAAGGCTTAAGGGTGTTGAATTATTTTTACGGGGCATATTTTATAACCCAATACGGATATCTATTCTACAATATGCCCTTGGAATCAATTCAAATTGATTCTTCAAACAATACTTATGCAATTCGGAAAAAAATACACACCTTTTTCTTTCTTTTGAGGAGCTCGATATTGAAATTGGATTATATTTGTGATTTCAGTACTTCAATATTTGATTTTTGTTACCAACGTAGCCCTCTGAATTATCTTTCTAATGCCACAGTTCTAACCTGATTTGGATTCTCCAAGACAAAGTTGTCTCCAATCTCCCACAATGACCTAATTATGGACTGGTTCAGTAGAGCGAGCTTGTACGACTTGCCACGTGTCACTGTTTTGTCCTTTGTCTCTGAAATTGATATCCAAGAAACTAAATTCTGTGTAATTTTGACCAATTTTTACGGTACTCCAATCCAATGCCCAGAGAGGGAGTTATTGAAATTTTCCCACGATCACCTCTTTGAGATGAAATTCAGGAGCCTGAAAAAGCACTACCTTCCACAGATCATATCTCCAAAAATATTGCGAACCAAGCTCTGAAATTTTTTGAAAAATTTCTTCAGGATTTCAAATTTGTACCATAAGAATTTCATATTTTTACCCTTCGTAGAAAAAACGTTATAGCGAAAATTCCACGATGACCTGTTTAGGAGCCTAAAAAAATACCTAACTTCCATAGATGATATCTCCGAAAATATTTCGAAACAAGCTCTGAAATTTTTAGCCAATATTCCTCAGGATGTCGGCTTCGCACCCTAAAAATTTAAGCTACTGAAACTTCGTAGAAAAAAAGTTATAGCGAAAATGCCACGATGACCTGTTTGGAGCAGCGAAACCCTAGAATCCAAAGCTCTGATACCAAATGTTGTGTAACCAGCTCCAAAAATAGAAGAAAAGAGATATCAACGCCTTAGAAATAAGCCACTTCGAGGGGGAAACCTCCAATACATTACACAAATGAAAAATTCTTGGATGATACAATTTACAAAACCTCCTTTCTATATATAGGAGTCCATGGGGCCATAATGTAATCCTAGTGGGCCACAATGTAATCCTAGCCGACCTAACAATAATAATTTAAGGGCACAATAATAACAAAATGGGGGTTACAAGGGTACAATAATAACAATAAGTTGGTTACACTAATAACAATAAGGGACTATACTATTAATATAGGGACCTAACAGCCCATATCATGCTTCTTACCCAATTCATTCATAAACCTTTGTAACCAAATCATTTATTTACTAGCCTCTTTAGCAGCAACATACTCTGCTTCTGTTGTTGAAAGTGAAACAACACATTGGATTTTTTAAACCCAACTGATAGTTGTTCCACCTACAGTAAATACATATCCTGTAGTGCTCCTCCTATTATCTCTGTCACCTGCCATATCTGCATCAACATATCCCTGTAGAGCAATGTTTGAACCACCAAAGCATAATGCTTGATTTGTGGTACCTCTCAAATATCTGAGAATCCATTTTACTGCCATCCAATATTCTTTTCCTAGATTATTCATGTACCTGCTTACAAATCCCACTGCATGTGCAATATCAGGCCTTGTGCAGACCATTGCATACATTAAGCTTCCAACTGCAGATGCATATGGAACTTTAGACATATAATCCATGTCTTATTGGGTCTTTGGGCACATCTCCTTACTAAGTTTGAAATGGTTGGAAAAAGGTGTACTAACTGGTTTTGCATTCTTCATATTAAATCTTTTCAACACCTTCTCTATGTACTCATTATGAGACAGTGTTAATTTGTGATTTTTCCTGTCTCTAGTTATCCTCATACCAAGGATTTGTTTTGCAGCTCCCAAATCCTTCATTGCAAATGAATTTGCCAATTTTCTTTTGAGCACATTTATTTCCTGCATGTTAGACCCCGCAACAAGCATGTCATCTACATACAATAACAATATAATATAGCTACCATCATTTTGCCTTTTTAGATAAACACAATGATCAGAGTGGCATCTAGTATAACCTTGTTCAGACATGAACTTGTCAAATTTTAGATACCACTTCCTTGGAGCCTGTTTTAAACCATACAATCTCTTCTTTAACCTGCACACCAATTTTTCTTTCCCTTTTACCTCATATCCTTCTGGTTGCTGCATGTATATCTCTTCCTCCAAATCTCCATGGAGAAATGTTGTCTTTACATCTAACAGTTCAATATGTAAATCTTCCACTGCTACAAGACTTAAAATAGTTCTGATTGAATTCATTTTAACAACAAGAGAAAATATTTCATCAAAATAAATACCTTTCTTCTATGCAAACCCCTTCACCACAAGTCTAGCTTTGTACCTATGTTTTCCTCCATCTTCTTCCTTCAGCCTGTAAACCCATTTATTCTGCAATGTAGTTTTACCTGCAGGCAACCTGACTAAGTCCCAAGTCTGGTTATGCATTAAAGAGTCCATCTCTTCTTCCATGGCTAGCTCCCACTTCTTCCTGCTTTCAACCTGCATTGCTTCTTCATAACATTCAGGTTCACCAGAATCAATCAACAATAAATAATATAATGAAGGAGAGTATTGTTCAGGGGGTCTACTTATCCTGGTAGATCTTCTAACACCACTTTCAGGTGTTTGAGGTGCCTGTTGCTATTGTGGTGGTTCCTGATGTTGTGGTTGTTGATTATTATTATTTTCAGGCACCTTTACTTTTTCAGTTATCTCATCAAGAACCGTGTATTCCTTACTTTATTTGTCCTATTTCTTTTCCTACAGCTGATTCTTATACAAGACCTTTTCATTGAATATTACGTCTCTGCTCCTAATTATTTTGTGATTTTCATAATCATATAAGCTGTTATCACTCAGGTTTTCCTTGAAGTTGTGGAAGAGGAAAGTATACCCGAGGTAACCACAAACCAACCTTCAGATGCAGAATCTAGCCAATCTGCATCCAGAGAGGGCTCTCTCTTTATGATTTATCTTTGTTCTTAGAAGTTTTTAGGCTAGTTATAGATCCAAGAGTTTGTTTTGAGAAATGGTGGAATCTACAAACTAAGGGCAAGGTTGAAGGTTTTCAGTCCATTGGGCTATGGAGTCAAAGGATGGCTTTACTGGATTTCTATTCTACACTCAAGATGGCTTTACAGGGCAAGGTAGCTAGACAGAGAACAATCCTTAAAATTTAAAGTGGATGGGATGATCTTGAAGGGATGAAAGGCAGCTAAGAATTTGCCTCAAGGTTGGTTATGTTTTCTTTATTAATATGGACAAAGGCCTCACAACCAAAAGGCTTTAAAAAATAGTAGTTTACCTTTTTACCTGTCCATGCTTCCTCTGGAATACCACCATCCAAGGAACTTGAAGGCCCTCTGTTTATTAGATAAACAACAGTATCTACAACATCTGCCCAAAATTGTAAAGGCAATCTTGCATGCAATCTCATGCACCTTGCACGCTCCATGATTATTCTGTTCATCCTTTCTGACACACCATTTTCTTGTGGTGTTCTTGGAACTGTCTTCTCTCTACGAATTCCATGCTCTGAACAGTACCTATCAAACTCTTTGCTGCAATATTCACCTCCATTTTCTGATCTGAGACACTTCAACTTCTTTCCTGTCTCAATCTCAACCAAAGCTTTCCATTTCTTGAAAGTATCAAATACATTGGATTTATTTTGAATACAATAAATCCAAGTTTTTCTAGTTGCATCATCAATAAACGTAACATAATAGCGAGTGCCACTAAGAGATGATACCTGAGCAGGTCCCCATATATCTGTATGCACAAGCTCCAATTTTTCTCTCTTCTTTTCAAATGAACTTGTCCAAAATCTCCTTGAACATAGTCATGAAAATATTTCTTATCAGGTGTGGCATGGAATGAAGCCCCTGAATCTACAACCCAAGAATCAGTAACATTTTCAAAAGAAAGAATCAAAGCATCTTGTAACACATCACCTGTCACATTTGCTTCATGATTGTTTTCTTCTTGTGTGTCTCCTTCTTTTCCCTTCCGAGATCTACAGTCTTTCCTTAGGTGTCCTTTCTTTCCGCATTTCCAGCACACTATCCCCGATCTGGACTTGGATACTTCTTCCCCTTGATTGTTTGCGATATCACGAGCTCTTTCCTCTTTCCATTCTTCTTCCCCTAGACTCTGCACTCAAAGCATTACGATGTCTCACCGAACACCAAAATCGCATTTCCTCGCTAAGGATAGCACCAACAACATCATCAAACTTTTAAAGTATGAATCCCGGAAGCCAATTGCTAATATGCCATTTAACAAACCATTCCAACTCTCTGGCAATGAGCACAAGAATAACAGAGCTCTAACTTCATCATCAAAGTTTACCCCTACAGAACTTAGCTAACTGGTAACTGTATTAAATTCATTTAAATGGTCTGCAACAGATCCACCTTCTGACATCTTCATATTAAATAGTCGTTTCATAAGAAATACCTTGTTTGAGGCCGAGGGTTTTTCATATAGTTTCACCAACGTCTGCATCAAACTCTCTGTTTTTGTTTCCTTCGAAATATTGAAGACGTGGCCTTGCATGAACACAACGTCTTGTTCGAGTGCCTTTCTATCGAGAATGTTCCATTGCGTACGTCATGATTCTTGTAGGCTTCTTTGTTTTCCGCTCAATGGTAGGTACGGATCTTTCTGATACAGATAATCTTCCATCTGCATCTTCCACAGCGCAAAGTTTTGGCCGTTAAATTTCTCGACCCTAAACTTACCATCGTCCGCCATTGCTCCCACTCGAACCAGGAACCCTTTTTTCCTGCGAGTTTATCAACCAAATATACCTTCGGCTCTGATACCAGTTGTTAGAAAATTAAATATTACAGAGCAATGAAACACATAAAATATGCGGAAAATACAAGCACACAAAACACATAAAACCAGAGAGACACAGATATACGTGGTTCACCCAGTTTGGGCTACGTCCACCCCGAACAGCCAGTCCTTCCTTTATATTATCCAACAAAATGGAGGGAACCGAAGCCTACGAATCCGTACATGTATCTGTTCTCTCTCACAGTCTCCCTCTCTGTTTCTCGCTGCGAGAATACACTCATAATACACAGCCACAATACAATGCCCTCATATATACAAGGGGGTTGCCTTCTAGGGAAAAAAACCCTAATCTAAACATAACTTCTACCGTCAGATCATTTGCCTAATGAACGGCCCAGATTGACTAGAAATTACTATACTTTTACAAGGCAAGTTTACATCTGTTTTTAGCTTCGAGGGCACTGCCCCATGACACCCCGCCGGGGGAGCTCAGCGAGCATCGCCCCCTTGGACCCCCCACAGCAGCGATTAATTACGGGTGGCGTTTCCGCCCCTTTTAAGGTACAGGGGTCCAATGCTGTGATACAAAGTAAAAAAGATAATCGGGCTCCACACCCTCCATCTCTGCACACCTTAATGAGTTAAGTCATCCACACTCTGACACACGAATGAGAGGCTCTCTTATCTACAATATAGTAAAGGTTCGGATCTGCCTCCCTCTTTGTGAAACCCATCTTATGCAAGTATGTATCTATCCTGGAGTACCAAGCTCTGGGAGCTTGCTTCAGGCCATAAAGGGCCTTCTTCAGTCTGCACACATGGGACTCCTTCCCATGCACCTCAAAGCCCTGTGGCTACTCAATGTACACCTCCTCCTGTATGAAGCCATTGAGAAATGAGGTCTTCACATCCATCTGGTGGGTCTTCCAACCCATCTCTGCTTCTATCGATATAATGGAGCGGATCGAAGTATAACGAGCCACGGGAACGAAGGTCTCCTCATAATCAACTCCCTCTACCTGGGAGAACCCTCTAGCCACAAACCTCGCTTTGAATTTCTCAATGCTGCCATCTGCAGCATGCTTTACCTTGTAAAGCCATATGGAAGTAACCACGGATTTGCCC
Source organism: Pinus albicaulis (assembly GCA_034641835.2). Classification (NCBI taxonomy): domain Eukaryota; kingdom Viridiplantae; phylum Streptophyta; class Pinopsida; order Pinales; family Pinaceae; genus Pinus; species Pinus albicaulis. Next base: position 7,337 of record JAXQQM020074810.1, read on the forward strand.
TCAGGCCTCGGCACCACCTCCCAAACATCATTCTTCATGATAGAAGAATACTCCTCCTGCATGGCCTCTCTCCAGACCTGCTGGCTAGCTGCCTCCTCATAGCTAGAAGGCTCGGAGTCAAGGATGCTGGTAGCCATTGCCATATAGCTACAAAACCTCTCAGGTGGTCTGCTCTCTCTGACCGGCCTCTTAGGCTCAGCAATAGATGTGGCATCTCTCAAGGTGTCCTGAAGCCACTTGGGCTTCCTCTTCCCTGAGCACACTTCTCCAGCCGGAGAATAAAACTCCTCCTCCTCAGCCATCGAGACGAGAACCCTAAGCATGCAATCTCTTGTCCTCCACCAACTTGCACACCGAACACAGCAGATCTTTCGAGGTACGAGTGTGCAGCGTCATCCCGGTGGACTCCCCGGTGGCCCCTTTCTCGTAGTGCATACACGTGCGCCCCGCATAGCACCACCCCCTCCCCAACTCCTACGAGCCACTCCCCAGCGACGGACGACATCGTCATAGATGTACCTACGGATCCTCTTGATCACGCACTTGGATCCACGCGGCGGCCTCGAAGTTCTTCTTTGGTCGGGACGTCCAGATACTCTAACTCTCGTGACCTCCTAAAGGCCCTATCCTCCTCGAACTTCACATCCCACCTGACAACAACTTTCCCCTGTGCAGGAATGTAAATCCGAAAGGCCTTTGAGTTCTCACTGTAGCCCACAAAGATACCCTTCTCTGCGGTGGGCTCTAGTTTGGTCCTCTTCTCCTTAGGTATGTAGGAGTATGTGATACACCCAAAGATACGAAGATGACCAATATCAGGCTTCTTCCCAGAAAAAGCCTCCTCCGGAGTCATGTGCCCCAAGGCACGATGCAGACTCCTGTTCTGCAAATAAACAACTGTGTTGCAGGCCTCTGCCCACAAAAACAATGGCAACCCCTGATCGTGTAACATGGCTTTGGCAGCCCCTCCGATGGATCTGTTCTTCCTCTCCGCAACCCCGTTCTGCTGGGGGTTGTAAGGAACAGTGAACTCCCTCCTAATGCCTGCCTCCGCACAATAGTCAACAAACTCTCCGAGGGTGTACTCTCCTCCATTGTCCGACCTCAGGGACTTGATCTTCCGACCTGTCTGTGTCTCCACAAGAGCTCTGAACTCCTGAAACCGCTTGAAAACCTCACTCTTGGTCTTCAAGAAATAAATCCAGGTCCTCCTGGAGTGATCATCAATGAATAACACATAGTACTCATATCCACTCAAGGAAACATGAGACATACGACCGCTCACATCGGAATGAATCAAATCAAGTATCCCAGTCGCTCTGCTGTCACTGCTGGGAAAAGGGGATTTGGCAAACTTGCCCATCGCACATCCTCTGCAAGTATCAAAGTGATCAGTACTGAAATCTGGCACACCTGTAGTGATCTCCCGCAAAGTCCTCAAGGCTCCATGATGCATGTGCCCCATCCTGCGGTGCCAAATCTCACACTGCTCAGAACTACTAGCTCTGCTGTCGGTACTGCTGCTCAATGCCAAAAGGGACTGAAATGCAAACTTGTACACCTTTGCATGGCGTACACCTATCACTCTAGCTGAATCAGCTGGAGTGCCCCTGGGATACATCAGCACCTGTCCTCCCCTGAACAGTATCTCATATCCTCTATCCTCCAAAGCTGAGATGGATATGAGGTTCTTCCTCATCCCTGGCACATAAAGAACATCTGACACCTTCAAGGAAGGTTTGGACTCCCTCTGAAATGTCAATGTTCCCACACCGACTGCTCTAACAACTCTGTCATCACCGAGTACTACCTCTACATCAGTGCCACTCTCTGAAAGCTCTGAGAAGTACTCACGGACTCTTGTCATGTGACGTGAAGCCCCACTGTCCACATACCAGATACCCGAAGATGCTCCGCTAATTGAGGGAAATGCATGCTCCCTCTGAACCTCTATGGCAAATAATCCCGCACTAGAGGACTCACACGCAGTGAACCCAAACTCCCGGTCAAAACGATCTACAAAGTCCTCAACCTCTGCTGAAGCTGCCATGCTCTGGTTCTTCCCCTTCTTCTTCTTCTTCTCCGGACACACAACTGCATAGTGTCCCATCTTCTGACAATTCCAACACTTCACCTTGGAATAGTCCTTCTGTGTGTTATTCTGTTTACCTTTACCTTTGCCTTTACCCCCACCATTGCTTGTGGAAGCTTGCTTCTTCCCTTTGCCTTTCTTGCGTCCTTCCAACAGTGCTACATCCTCATCCTGCTCAACTGGCTTGGCTGCCCCAAGCTGACCTTTCCTGATCTCTGTCTGAATGCAATCATCCCAAAACCTCTCCCATGTGGGAAGGGTCTCACGTGCACAAACTCCATCGGCAAAGTTCATCCATGAACGGGGGAGGCCATTCACTGCAATCCGCACCAACTCAGTGGGTGGAATGGCCTCTCCAATCGCTGCCAACTCATCTCTCACATTAGTAATCTTAGTGAGATATCCAGCTGCACTATCATTGCCCATCTTAATGGTCTTCATCTTCTCCTTCAGGACCATCTTCCGGTTCTCATTGGTACTCTGGTAGAGATTGAACAATGTTGTCCACATCTCATGAGCATTTCTCTTCCCTCTCACATGAGGAATGCAATGGTCTTTGATTCCGTCTAGAATCAGCCTCTTACCCTTGTTGTTCTTTTTATTATATGCTGCCAACTGAGTAGCATCAGTAGGCACATTCACAGGGTTCTGTGTGGTATGTACCATAATGTCCCAGACTTCTGCCTCCTCAAAGATACTCTGCATTCTCTCCTTCCAAATGCTGTAGGTGGAATGCCCATCCAACCTATCCTCCACCCTCAGTCCCAATGACATCTTCAAATTCTAAAGCCCCGAAAAAATAACAGCATTGTAGTAAAGGTAAAAGCTGTTGTTTGTGGAAAAATCGACTATTTTGAATTTTACGAGTGAAAAATCAGCGGTACATGTTTTCCTCTTCTTGCATCCCAAAAATTTGCCTTGACACTGACTACGTACATGTAGAAAATTCTATTTCCCACCCCGGTTTTCAGTTTTCACCTTATTACTCCAAAATAATTAAATGTCCTTTCCCATATCCATACATTTAATAAACTGGAAAATAAATTTGCTGAAAACACAAATTCTGGAAATTTTTCAGAATGCTGAAAATGCAGAAATAAAATAACAGCAGTAACAAACAGTCATTCAACACATCATAACTCAGTATTTTTGGTCAAGGTGACCCTGGAAAAACCCCCTACAACTCTTGGGGAAAACCAGTTCGAAAGCTCCTCCCTATTTCTGGAAAAAAAGATTTTTACAGTGATAGAAATATTCAGCAAAATAAATAATCAGCAAACAGACTTTTACAACTTATCTCTTTTTCCATGCTTAACCACCGCCTCGGAAAACGTGCAAACAGCAAAATAGGAACAGCAATAAATGATGTACAGATTTCTCGATTTTCGTGCCAAATAACAACCTTAAATGTTGTTGTACGGCTGCCTAGAAAAGCGTGCAAGCTGTCCAAAAAATCTGCTGTACGATTTCTGCCTTGAAATGCGTGCCAAAGGTACAGCCACTTGCTGTACGGCCTCCCTCAAATCTGCTCCTCGAAATCTGTGCAAATCTGCAGTGCAAATCTGCTGTACGGCCCTTCTTCCTAAAAAATCGTGCCAAAAATCTGCCTTGCTGTGTGCTAAAGCTGTTGAACTGTCTTGCTGAAAATGTCTTGCTGAAATGCTGCCTTGGAATGTGTGCCAAGCTGCTGCCTCCTTCTCCTCACTGCCCAGAAATCTCCCTTGCTCTCTTTCTCTCCTTCTCCCAATCTGCTCATGAAAGAAATGAATGACCTTTTCCTCCTTTTCCTCCTTTAACCTAACCCTAAGTGACTTTTGGGGAATCCCTAAATCCAATGGCTGAGATAGATTGAGATCTAGGGTTGAGATTAAATGCTCATTTAAATCTCACTTTCTATTTTTTAATTCACCCCACTTTAATAAAGACCCACTTAGTCTTTTATTTCCAAAGTCACTTTTTCCTTTCTAATTTTATATTGACTTTATTAAAGTCACTTTTAAATTAGACTTTAGTAACTTTATCACTTAAAGTCACTTTTAAATTATATTTGACTTTATAACTTTATAAAGTCACTTTAGTAACTTTATCACTTAAAGTCACTTTTAAATTAGATTTGACTTTATAACTTTATAAAGTCACTTTAGGAGAAAAATTAAATTCTTTTGGACACTTTTCCCTAGGCCAAAGATCAAAGCCTTAAGGAACCACCTGTCCTCCGGTAACCAAATTTCAACGATATTCGATGCGGTAATGTTTTTTCCTGTTTTCCATCCTGTTTCATCATTTCTTGCTTGCAGTAGAGTAAAAAGCTTAAGCTAAGAAATGTCTCCTAGAAGCACCTTAGACCTGTTTTCTCTTCACTGTCTTTATGTTTTCATCTGCTGAAGGTTTTATTGAGTAGTTTGATTGATTTTCAACCCTTAAGCTTGTTTATTTCAGAAATAATTCAAACAGTTGGTCTCAAGAATGATTTATGGTTTTCCCTTCTTACTTATTACCACTTGAAATCTGTTTCTAAAGTCTCCCTTTAAAGTACCATTGTTTACAGTCTGCCAAAGAGGTCTGTTTTGATCATACCCTTTGTTCTTGCTGAGATAATTGTTTTGAAGGTCTTTATAGCTGTAATCAAAGATGTTTAGGAGTTCCCTCTTCTATGAATGCAATTATTTGTGAATCTTGAATGTTTTCTTATCCTTGAAGGTGAAATATTTGGATGAAATAAAGTGTTCCTCGACTCCTAGATTTCATTTGAAAAGTTTGTCTTGAAATTATTATTTGCTGAAGTGTGGTTTCTAGAATTTATGGTTAGCCTTGTTTATGGAATGCCTCTTCATGTTTTGATAATGTTTTAAGTCCCTTTGTTGAGGAGTACATATAATTAAGGATTCTTAATTGCCCTTAGTTCTACTTCTCCTTCTAAATCCTTAATGTCCATTTCATTTCATCCACCAAACCCAAGATCCACTGGCCAAGTTAGATTTTCCCTTTGATATCCCATATCCATTGATTGAACTTGTTATAACTTCTTCTTGACTCGTTTGCCCAATGGCTCTGATATTTCCCCTTTCTATCTATGCTTCCTAGATCATTCATGTTCAACCAACCAAACCAAACAAACAAACAAACTTGCACTTAATAGCTAGCCTAAAATCAACCTCTTATAAGCAAACAATTGAGAGATCCCTCTCAAGACTAAGACAGATCCTAGAGCTGAACGCTTTAGTTTATATGTTTCCTTGTCATTTGCTCGCTAACAAGCCAAATCACGTGACCCCAACATTCGCGACCGATGGGACTTTCCGAGTATATAGTTTCCCGAATACCTCTTAAGACTCTTTAGAACCTTAGTTTGACCTAGAAAATACAATGAATCTACTCACCTCATCGCCACACCAACATTTTATAATCACGTGGGACCCCCATTCCATAGTTACAAGCTCTTATGGACTCATAAGTCTCAACAAACCATAGAAACTCGAAAATCCCAAAACATTTCGCATTGGCTTTCATAATAAATATCAAAATGATTCATAAAACATTTTACCTCCAAAATAGCCAAAATTTCACTCAACTCACTCTGCCTCCAAAGAGGGCTCTTTACCAGTCCTTGTAAACTCCCTTGGGAATGCATTGAGAAAACCCAATCATGTTTTTGGTGGACAAAAAAGTTCAAATCTTCCACCTGGAAACTCCACAACCTCTGAAAGACCAAATGACTCCACTGGTAGAAGGCTTTGAACTAGTTGACAAGATACAATGACCTCTTTTCTGATTTACAAACATGGATTCAAATATGGACCCAAAGGAAAAATGGTTGGCCATGATGGAAAAAATTTTGTACATGTTTGAAAAGATAATGGATAGGTATGAGGCTAATTTAAATATTGGTGATCTAGAGCATCCCATGCTTTTTCCATATCAAGAAAAGACTCAACCACTACAAGACCTAGACAATAAGCGAGACATGTATGATTGGCAGGATTATAGAGAAAACAATGAAGAAGGTTGTTAAGAAAGTCTTGACAGAATACCTTTATCTTATATTGCACTGTTAAGAGAAGTTTACGACCAAAATACAAATGGAAAAAGTGAGCAGTGCTTTGAGGAAAGAATAAGCCCCTTAGGAAACACAGAACCTGAAATAGAAGAAATATCAACACATATAGGGACTCTCCCTCTATGTTATAACTCATTTCAGTTTTTAAGAAGAGAGTGGCATCCTGATAATGCAGAAGAAACAACTCATGAACCTTGTATTCAAACTTAGTATCATAATAATCATGAGGAGTTGTTTAAAACAAAAGAAGATCAGAAAACAGTAGAAAATACTCAAAGTTTCCCTGCAAGCACTAGTAAAGATCCCCTAAGAGAAGCTCAAGAAGACACCCAGCCTCACAGTCAGTCAACACAAGAGAAAGAGGACTGTTGTACTTCTATCCAAAGAAAAATAAAAATTCCTCCTCTTTTGACAGAAGAAGAGATTGATCAAATATTAAACAAACAACCAACCCTCAAAACTTCATTTGAACAAAAAACTTATGCTTATCTACCTACTAAACCTTGTTGTTTTGAACTAGAAAATAAAATTGTAGATCAGCTTAAAGAAAAAAAAATTGATAATCCAATATGCTTGATTGGTGATATTGTTATACTAATGATTGTCCAATTTTTGATCAGTCTGATGATGATGATGAGCTTCAAACATAAACTAATCATCTAGGGAAACCAGCAGTTGTTTTTTTTCATGAAATTCACTATAATCATATTGAAATAAGCAATCAACCAATCCAATCCATCAGGAATGGCTTTCACATGATTGGGAATCAACAGTTTTTCATCTCAAAGGTTGAGGAGGAAAACAATGAAAAATTTCTTGAGCATGATGAATATAAAGAACCTTCTCTTGAAAGGGTTGAGGTAATCAAAGAGACCCCTACTCAAGAATATAATGACCTCTTCATAGAATTTATTCCACTAAATTAGAACATACCAGGACTACAAGAGGACAACACTACCAAATATGATGAGTCCTCCATTTCAAATGATAATGAAGATGAGGAAGAAGTTCTTTCTCAAAAAAATCTTAAGCTTGATCTAGTGGAGGAAAAGGTAATCCTGGTTGAAACTTACCTATCAAATACTCATAATCGAAACATTTTTTATTTTTATTTTTCCGAATAAGACTAATTCTATTAAGAAAGAAGACATATAGTACAATCAGTGCTTGCAAAGAAGCGAAGCAAAAGAGCAAGTGTGCCGGAAATGATATATTATCAACTTCGGTCCCATAGAGCAACCATGGCCTATGCAAAGAGGGAGTTGTAGAATTTAAAAAATCGAGTCGACTAGGAGTTCCGCTCACATATTCTAGACTGCTCCACCACATTTTTTCCCTTCATTCACTTTGACCCAACCATTTTGATCTCGTCGGACGGAATCCATGTGACTGTCGTGCTAAAGGAGCGCATCCTTGTCTCAAACGAAGACGAGGGCTCATGAGAGCGTTTCTCGCGAGATCGAGTTGGGCATGTTGCTCCCTGTCGTGGGTCGTAGGCCCTGATCGCTGACGTTGCAAATTCTCCTCTTCCACTTCAATGTCCTCCTCATTAGAGCTAGAGGACTCTATGTCATCCATAGGGGGACTAGCACAAGGTTTCCAACTCTTGGATTTGGATTTGCGGGTGTTATTCTTCTTTTTGTCGAAGAACGATGCACATGTGTTCTGGAGATGCCCCGTATGATGGCAATGGCGGCACCTGAAGGCTGTGTTCTCATAGTCCAAAGTTTGCGTCCAATAGAAGTCCCCAACTTTGAGGATGATCTGATCTGGCAGCCCTTTACTAATGTCTATTTCTGCGCAAATTCTGCCAAAAGTGTAAATTCCTTTCTCCCCCCTTGAGGTGTCTGTAGCCAGGAAGCGGCCTAAGGTGTCCCCGATACCCTGAACAACAGCAAAATGCCAAAGATGCGCAGGGAGATTTGGAAGCCTGACCCAGATTGGAAGCTTGGAGATGACCGCAGTGGAAGGGTCAAAATCTGGGAACCAGGGGGTGAGGAAAAGTCCAGCTGATCCCCAGAACCAGGGGCCTCCCGTTAAGGCTTTCTGGTAATCTTCGTTGAGGCAAAAGGCTACAATAAAGAAGCCTTTTGAGCAGAAAAAAACTTTGCAGTTTTTGGTCCAATGGGAGTGGATCCACTGATATAGATCGGCAGTGCGGGGCCATAGGCCATTGAATCTGCAAATGAGAGCTGTTTCTGCAAATGTCTGGTATTGTTCATCCAGAGATGGATGAGTGATTTCAATGGCAGGGGTTTCCTCCATTTTGTCCACCGAGAAGGGTTTGGGTGCCTCGACAGATTGGGCAGACTTCTTGGCAGGTTGTGCATGTACCGCATCTTTATAGGAAAAACCTTTGGAGGCAGAGGTTTGCCCAACTGCACCTCCCCTTAGCCGAAGTGATAGGTTCACTGTGGCATTTCTTTCAATATTATAAGAGGAAAGAGGCAGGTTGTTATCAAGCTGCTTACCAGCAAAGAGGAGCCGCAGAAGGGAGGAAGGGATCCCCAACCTCTATTCAAGTATCTGTGAGAGATGGCGCACTGTGAAGGACGGCTGGACCCCAAGGCGCAGGGTTTTGCCTGATAGTAGAATTATTTGAATCTGAAATGTTGCTTGCTGGAGGTGAATAGGATCTCGGCTGCCTGAATGAGGAATCAAGGCTGAAACGGTGAGGTTGCGTGGCTTCAGAGCCAGTTCCAGATCCTCACAATACCGCTGCTGCATACGGAAGAGTGCGGTAGTTTCCAGGGGTAGGGATCTCACAGTAAAGCAGCGGAGAGCCGGGGCCGCCCGCAGAGTTAAAGGGCCGGGAGACCCAACTTGCCATCTAGGGCGGGGCGGGCCGCAGAGCGACAGGCGGCTGAGCAGCTCACCGAGGGGCCGCGCGCCCAAGGAACCTTCCCCCCTTTCTCCACGCCGCCCCCCATATCTTCCGTGGCATACTGCCTAGTGAGCAAGACCTGCCGCTCATGCACTCCTGACAACCGCAGAACCCAAGTGAAACTCCTGCAAAGCTCCATCCCGAGCCCCTGGTCACGTCCATCTTTCATGGTCGTAATAGAACAGACCTTAGCCCGCCTTGCGAATTCCTCCCCAACACTGCCCATGGCCGCCCCGTGTTGGCTTCGATCCAACAGCGGCCACAGAAGCCGGCATTTGGGGATCGAAACCCTAGGGCAAGGGTGAAAACTCCGCCGCGCTCTCCATCACGGCTATTTACTCAACGTATTACTTTAAGATCCCTATGCTCATTTCTTGAAGACATTTGAAGAAGGGAGAAAGGTTGTTAGGAGCAGTGTATTACCAAAATCAAGAATATTTTTTAGCACTGCTGCTAAAGAACAAGGGAAATGGGAGTGGCCTTGATTGTCCAACATGCTCAAGGAGATGAGAAAAGACCAATCATGGAACCATTTACTTGATTGGCTATATTGGAAAAGGGATTTCAGCAGCTAAATATGTAAATTTTCCAAGTTAGTATAGGTTATATAGGAATGCAATAAAGCTCAAATTTCCTGGTGAGAATTTAGTTAGTTTCTTGTTTTCATTTTGAAAGAAAAAGAAAAATACAAACAATAGAAAATCGAAAGGAGGGCAAGATATAAAAGAAGAAAGAAACAGCCCCATACCAAAAAGAGAAAAATCAAAGTGTGTGCTTCTTTCGCCACTACTTGAAAGAAGCACCTGTCAACAGTCACAAGATAATCATGACTAGATATATTTCAATTTACTGCTGATAAGTTAGTGAAGAAGATTTTCCAAACTGTTTAATCTTAGCTTATCAATAGAATAGATTAGGATAGAAGAAAGAATGGTTCAAACATGCTCAAAATCTGAACCAAATAAAAGAAAGAAAAAGATGGCTCTAAATAGATCAAAACTTGAGCCAAGAAGAAAGAAGGATGTCTTTTATTTTCAGATCTTAAGCCTTCACAATTTTGTTTTAATTTTCTGCAAATAAAAGTCTATGTGCAACTGGTTTCTTATGCCATAGATACTACAGGAAATCAGACTGTTTAATCCTGGTTTGTCTGTGTTTAAATTTCTGTTTTAGAATGTAGAGAATGCGATTCAGGAAATGTACTAATCTTCGATGCATAGTAGATTAAAGAGGAAGTTTTGGTCCAACTGGCTTAACTGACTCTAAAAGAAAATAGTAGCCTAGATAGTTTTATCTTTCTCGTTTTCAAAATAAATTGTAAAAAGGATGGTTCAAATGCATTCAAAAGAGAAGAAAAAAATGCTAGGACAAGTATAGATTGGGTAGGCAGTTACGTCGTTTTGTTTATGTCATGTGCTACATATTTAAATGTTCTCAACCAAAGATAAACAAAAAAAGAAGAAAAAGAATGCCGCCAAGTCGCAACACATGGCACAAGCCGCTCGGCTTTCGCATCGAATGTCGGTGGTGCTTTCCAACCAAAGATCAAGCTGTCCTCCCCAAGTGGAGCCACTGTTAGTCATCCATAATTTTTGATGATATCCAAAGATGACTAAATTTCCAATCCTAGATTTCTAGAAATAATATCTCAAAGAAGCATTCTAAGTTCTATAAATCTCACTACCTTCATCATTATAAGTCTATCAGTTCACCAAAAATCTTCATCTATGTCTCCTAAAAAGTTATCCTACTGATTCAAAATGAAAACTGCCTTCAAAAGCCATAATTTCCACCATTTTCACCTCCATTTCATTCCCCCATTTTTCCATTTTTGATCCTATCCTAACAAGTCCTTTTCCCCTTCTGAAAATTCCATTTCCCTTCATTAACCCTTCATTTCCCTCTAAAAATCCACCTTAAACCATTATAGACACTCTTATATTTGGTTTAAAAAGTATTTTATTTCTCTTCATTATCCTCCATTTTCCCTAAAAAACCCTTTTTAAATCATCAAAAACCCTTTTTTGGTTTAAAAATACCCTCTTTACCCTTATCGGAAGCCTTAAAAAGCTTAAAAAACCTCTTTTTAGGTTTATTATCCGCCCATTTTTAAACACATAAAGCTTTGAGCCCCTGCAGGCTTAAAAACATCAGCCCCTTCTCCATATAACCACAGCCGAGAACTGTCGACACTTCATCGCATCGGCATTTCCTCGATCCCATTCTTTGTTTTCCCCGTCAATGCAATGCCTCGAGGGCTTAAACCCTCCGCCTCTTCTCCTCATAAAACCAAAGCCTGTGGCCATTGGCTAAAACCCTCGGCACCCATTCCTTTGTAAACCCGCATTTCCTTTGCAAACCTTCCACCCCGATAACAATGCTCCAACTCGTCCTCGACTGTTGATCACCACGATCCAACGGTCATCACCTTTCCATTTCACCCGCAGGCACCTTTTCAATCCATAGGTCAACCCTTTGGTGCCCCCGCAGTTGACCAGCCTGACTAGTGGAGATCTCAGATCTACGGCTGATATCTACTACAGAGGCATAGGCCAAGAAACTAGCCCGTACCCCCTGGTCCCCCCGCAATAGATTCTCAGTCGTTGGATCATCCCACAAATCCAACGGTCCGCATGAATCCCACTGATAACACCCCTGCTGGCCCACCATCTGCCCATCCAATTCCCCTCTGACAGCTGTCCTCCACTATCTCCCACCACCGCGCACCTTTCCCCATCGTGTGCCCTCTCCGCCATTGGATTTGCAGCCCCAGATCCAATGGTCTGCGTACTCTTTCGCGCTTGTTTCTCCAAAAACATTAATCGCATGTTATTAATGCAAAACTGGTGGTTTTGTGGGGACACGCGTCACCCTCGGACACGTATCGCATTCAAAACGCGCAAAACCACTTATCGCCTAAATCTTGCACAAAAACCATTCGTGGTTTCGCAAAACCAATTTTCCATTTCCGCGCCATAATTTTAATTTTAACCCATTTTCTTCATATTTCTGCCTCCCTCCACACATTTCTCCTTCTGCCTCACTGCTCCATCTGCCTCCTTTAAGCCTATGTAAGTAGTTAACCACAAATGCGTAGGGTTTTATAATATTTTTTGTTTGTTTGCAGGATAAATGGCGAATAAGGTTTGAAAGCTACCCTCCCACAGTCAAAATAAGTGACGAAGAGCCTTTGAATGATGGTCCAAGGGCCAGAAATACGAAGAAGAAAGGAAAAGATAGAGTTTAAAGTTTAAATTAAAAAAAGGGGATAAAGGTGAGGTTAAAGACAGAGGAACAAAAGTATTAAAGAGACAACATAAGGATGATGATAAAGTCTTAAGGCTAAATCAAAGCCTCAAAGAAGATTAATTAAAGGCAGATCAAGGCTAAAAGACCTTAAAAACAGTTTTATGATCAAATAAAGGAAAGATAAGCTTAAGAAGGCCTCATATAAATCAACACAGAGCAGTTATTCACTTGATAAACCTAACTGCCACCTATGACCTACTTTATGTCCTAAGGGGCAAATTAACAGTTATTACACATTCAGAAGATATTTTAAGCTGTCAGGAAATTATTATAAAAGACAGAAATAGGCTTAAAAGTCAAACTTTTCACCTGTTTTCTCTTAGAAATTAAGGCAGAGTTATTAAAACAGAGAAGAAGTGCAATTCATTCCTACCCTATGCCCTGCGTGGTTTTCAAGGTCAGGAATGCATTTACTCTCTAATTAATGACACTTAAACCCTAAAAAGAGTTCCACCTCCTCATTTCTCTATTAATACTCTATGAGGAGCTCTTTGTTAGGGGTTGGTTGTTGGCAACCGAACTCTTTGCAATTGTACATAGTCTGGCTGAATATTAAGAAGAAATTGAAGTTTTGGAAGACTGATGAGGTTTTGACATGTTTTTTTAATTAGAAGGCTCTATCATTGGATCCCTGAACATGGTTGTTGGTGATGTATTCTGATATGTTAATGTTATTTCCTGTTTTCCATTTTGCTCCATCATTCTATACTTGCAGTAGACTAAAAATCTTAGGCTAAGAAATGTCTCCTAGAAGCACCTTAGACCTGTTCACTCTTCATTGCCTTTATGTTTTCATCTGTTGAAGGTTTTATTGAGTAGTTTGACTGATTTTCAAACCCTTAAGCTTGTTTATTTCAGAAATATTTCAAACAGTTGGTCCCAAGAATGATTTATGGATTTCCCTGCTTACTTGCTGCCACTTGAAAATTGATTCTGAAGTCTCCCTTTAAAGTACCATTGTTTACAGTCTTCCAGAGAGGTCTGTTTTGATCATACCCTTTGTTCTTGTTGAGATAATTGTTTTGAAGGACTTTATAATTGCAGTCTTAGATGTCTAGGAGTTCCCTCTTCTATGAATGTAGTTATTTGTGAATCTTGAATGTTTTCTTATCCTTGAAGGTGAAATCTTTGGATGAAATAGATCGTTCCTCGACTCCTAGATTTCATTGGAAAAGTTTTTCTTTGAATTATTACTTTTTGAAGTGTGGTTTCTAGAATTTATGGTTAGCCCTGTCTATGGAATGCCTCTTCATTTTCAGATAATGTTTTAAGTCCCTTTGTTGAGGAGTACATATAATTAAGAATTCTTAATTTCCCTTAGTTCTACTTCTCCTTCTAAATCCTTAATGTCCATTTCATTTCATCCACCAAACCCAAGATCCACTGGCCAAGTTAGATTTTCCCTTTGATATCCCATATCCATTGATTGAGCTTGTTATAACTTCTTCTTGACTCCATTTCCCAATGGCTCTGATATTTCCCCTTTCTATCTATGCTTCCTAGATTATTCATGTTCAACCAACCAAACCCAAACAAACAAACTTGCACTTAATAACTAGCCTAAAATCAACCCTTTTACAAGCAAACAAGCCATATCTTTGCAAACAATTGAGAGATCCCTCTCTGAGACTAAGAGGGCTAGATCCTAGAGCTCTAAAGCTTGGTTTATATGTTGCCTTGTCATTTGGTTTTCCAATCAGCCAAATCACGGGACTACAACACTTGCTCTCAAGATTTATTTTTTGTGGTTTTCCAATAACTATGACCTCCATAGTCACCCTTATGGAAATTTTTCATGACTTTCTCAACTTCACCTTCAACTAAATAGTCCAGAAATATTCCACTAGGATCTTTCTAGTATAAGATACCATTCAGAATGCAGTATTTCAATGCTTTTAACTTTAGTGATCTTGTTTTACTACTTGGCATGCCAGGAGGAGGATTCAAATGTTAATATATACAGTATCAGCATACCAAGGAGATAAATAAAATATTTCAGCTATCTTAGGTAATGTTTCAGCAGTTTGCTCATCAAACAGTGCAACAATGAAGTTTATGTCTAAGGCATGAAGATTAGAATCTGCCATCATCTTTGCTAGTCCTTTTCCTTTGATTAATTATGTGGGCTTAATCTCTGAATCATACTCTAGCAAGGCAACAATCCATTTTTCTCTATGACCTTCAGGATCATTCTATCTGAGTACTTCTTTAACAACAACATTTGGCACATAAGCAATGACCTGGGAATGTAAAATGTACACTCTGAAATATCTCAATGCTTTGACTAGTTCTAAAGCTTCCTTCTCAATGATATTGTACTTTAAAGAAACATCCCTTATTGTTTTGCCAAAGAAAGAAATAGGATTTTCTATATTTTTATTTTTCTTTTGCATTAAAACAACAACAAGTGTATGCTCTGAAGCAAATGAGAAAATTATAAAACCAAGTGTATAGTCTGGGCTAATGAGAATAGGAGCATGATATAGAGCTAACTTGACTTGATTAAATGACTTATTTTCTTCTTCATACCATTTTACTTCAATATCTTTCTTCATCATATTATTAATCTGCCTCAAATGTTTAGCAAGATTTGAAACAAATATTCTTAGAAAATTAATTTTACCATTGAAGGATTGAATCTCATTTTTTCTCCTGGGATAATATAAGTTCTAAATTTCTTCAATCCTTGAAGGATCTACTCTTATGCCATATTTAGATATAATATGCCCCGACGATTTACTTTCTTCAATAGCAAAGAGGCTCTTCTTTAGATTTAATGAAATACTAAAATTTCTACACTTTTGAAAGAATGTCTTTAAATTCTGCAAATTATGTTCATCCGTATTTGAGAAAACAGTGATATCATCAAGGTAAATAACCAAAAATAAATCTTTTTCATTGGCAAAAGCAATATCCATTGCTCTTTGAAAAGTTGCCCCTGCATTTTTCAAACCAAAATTCATTTTGGCATACATGAAAGTAGCCCAAGGTGTGGTGAAAGTTGTCTTTTCTTGATCATATAGGTGGAAAAGCACCTGATTGTATCTTGAGTATCCATCTAAGAAAGAAAGTCTCGATGGTCCAACTACCCTTTGCAGAATATGGTCCATTTTTGGTAGTGGATAATTGTCTTTTAATGATACTTTGTTTAGATTTTGTAAATCAATTCACAATCTAATTTCTCTTGTCTTCTTTCTCACAGATACTAGATTGGACATCCAGTCTGAGAAACGAATAGGAACTATTATTCTAGCAGTGAATAATCTATTTACTTCCTTTTGAATAGAAGGAAGCAATTTGGAATTCATCCTTCTAAGCTTCCGGCAAAATATTTTTTGATATGGATTCAAAGGAATTGTTTGTTGAATAATGCTTTTATCATAGACCTTAAAATATAAATATTGCCAAGAAAATACATTTGAAAATTAAGACATAAGTACTGCATACTTATCTTTCATTTCTGGACTCAAGTATTTTGAAATCCGCACCATCTTTGGGTTTTCTGAAGTGCCAAGCTTTAGATCTTCCACTCCCATTTATGTTGGTGACATAGTAGGCTTCCTTGTAACATCATCCTGATAAAAAATTTCTTCCAAGGGTACCAAACCTCTTGCAATAGAATTATCCTTACACTGTAGTACTTATCTCCGTAGCATGAATTTCTTGGTCATCTATTTTTTCATTGATGAATTCTTCTTTTTTCTGCAAGAAGTTATTGATTTTCTCATCATTTTGAAACACTTTCCAATATTGAACATTTTCAGGGACAACAGGGCGATGTTTGACATTTATTTCATATTTTTTGTTTGGATACAGAGGAATATTGAACATACTAGAAGTGGCAAGAGAATCAGCAATAACATTGATGTTTCTAGGAATTAATGACAGAGTATATTCAAGAAATGTTTTAAGGATATCTAGGACTGCATTTCGGTAAGCTCTCATTTTGGGATGTTTGGCTTTGTACTCTCCTTTGACTTGTTTGATAACTAACTCGAAGTCACCATATACAGATATTTTCTTTACACCAAGCTTTTTCAAAAACTTTAGGCCAAAAATTAAGGCTTCATATTCAGCTTCATTATTTGTGAGGTCAAATGCTAGTTTATAGGAAGAAATTCTAACATTTGGAGGGATATCCAATGATTTATTAATTGGGATATGAATCCATATTCAAATGCTAGCACCTTCTTTGCCCAAGGCTCCATTAAAATCCATATTCCAAAGACTATTTTCTTCATCTAGAAGGTGCAAATTAGATGGTTGATTTTTGTTTTATTCTTGAGATACCTCTGATGTATCCAAAATTTCTGTTTTTTTTTGTTGTTTTCTTATTTTATTCTTGAGGATATGTATTCAATTCCAAAATTGTTGGCACTATTTTAATTTTTTTTGTCTCTGCTAATTCTAAAACATAATTTGATTTTTTTGGATTTTCTGATTTTTCTTCAATCAAAAATTCTTAAGATGGTGAGCATTCTTCATTGAATAAAATAAAATACTCTAAATCTGTATGTACAGCATGAATGGGATGATTATTAGGCTTTTCTCTTGTACTGATCATATACTTCATCTTACTTTCTCTGTAAAATTTCCTTAACTGTCCAAATATAGGGATTGTTACATATGAAAAGTCAAGGTACAAATTTCCTCTAAGATTTGATCCCCATGATCTAGATAAGAAAGCAGCATTCTTGCTATTTAGGTGGTGTTAGCACTCAAATCTACCTCAGGCTGAAATGAAGTAAAACTCAAGGCTACATCAAACCACGCTCAGCCTCGTAGCTAGCCCTACGAGGACAGGAGAGGGCTTCTCCGTCAATCTCGAGATAATAAGCAAGTAGGATGCGAGATGACTTACAATAGGAACTGATTTTAGGCTAGTAAAGAGATAGGTATGTTTGTTTTTTGATTTTTGGGTTTTCGCTGGAGTAATGGGAAAACAAATTTTGGGTCCGGGGATAAGGTCAGACCTTTGCAGAGTTCAAGCTGGGGCGAGGTAGGTGATGATCTTGATGCTTTAAATTGGATATATGGATATATTAGACCGACGAGGAGCTGAAGAGGGCAAAGAAGAACTTGGATCCTCTCCAAACAGCTGAAAACATATAGAACTAACTGAATTCAAAGGCCAAGCACCGTAAACAATGGATTCAACCTTATTCACTCATTCAATTTAGTTCAGAAGCATAATGAAAGGATGGCATACATTAAACATGAAGAAACTTACAGTAAACAAAGAAGAAACACCATCAAGAATAGAACACCACAAGGATCCCAACAAGTGCCGCAAAACCCCTGATCTTTCCTTAGCCAAAATATGAAAAATATGTACAATGGTATCAAAAGTATCCCAAGAGTCCAACCTCTCCAACCTCTGAAAATGATTGAGAAATTAAAATATATAGATCACTCTAACACCTTTCCCCAACTCTAGGGGTCGAATTCCCTCTTCAGGGATCAGTTTCAACCAATTCTAATCATGGAACTACAATCTAGGCAGCTAACAACTTGCCTCTAAAAGAGTGGAAACTGATCCATTACATGATTTTTTACTCATTCGAGAGTGAATCTTCTAGAAGAGATAAAAATAAGCCAAAGTTACATGCCAAACATGAATTTACATCATAAAAACCCAAAAATTCTATCCATAAGCAAAACTGGTCCATACTAGGCGAAAAACTGAGCTG
>JAXQQM020063534.1:0-56195 GCA_034641835.2 Pinus albicaulis
TCATAACTAACCTTCATTTGCTTCCCCTTTTCTCCGTATTATTTCCCTACTTTTCATAAGTTTCTCCCTCCATTCGTGAAAATCCTCCTGACATGGTTTAAAACTTCTGGTTGAGCTGTGCCGAACCCCCAGAATCTCCTTTAAACTCTTTGTTCGGGTGGCTCGTTAGTCATTTTCTCCCTTCCCCCTCCATTTCTCCGTCCTTTTCTCTCGCCTTCAAATTCCATTTAAAAGGGCCAAAACCCACTTTCCGACCTTAATATAGGCATAAGCCCCCTCCCGCTAGCCCCTTTCAAACCACTTCCCCGCACATGCCCCGGTGCTGGGACCAAGCGCTTAAGTCCCAAGCGCTAATCGCAATCGGAAGTCGGGCGGGTGCACAAATCCTTTGTAAAAAGTCAAAACTCCGATGCGATTTATTTATAACAATAAGTCTGGCGATGCGTTCCGCACCGTTGATCTTCCGCGGAGATCTGACGGTGGAGCGCTAATCGCAGCCCCCCGCCCGATCGCAATTGCAATGCTTCAAATGTGCCCTCCGATCAATCGCAGTCCATACCTCCGATCTTCCGATCCTGCTCTCCCTCCGATTTATTCTTGACCGTTGATCTAATCCTTGATCCAACGGTCTGCGCAAAAACGCATCGCAATGTTTCACCCCCTTGCGATTACCTCCGATTCATTCCCCGCCGTCGATCTGGTCCTCAGATCAACGGCCAGCGCTTAATCGCACTGGAAGTTCAATCGAATCCCCTTTTGTGCCACCCCCGATTGAGACCCTCCGATTAGATCTGGACCGTCCACGTGTCCAGATCGGACGGTCCAAAACTGCTCCTCCTTATTCTTCTCCCGCTATCCTTTTTGCCTTTCTATGCAGATCTCCACCGTTGGTTGCCCTCATCCGACGGCTATGCTCCTCCCCCGCCATCTGAAGCAGTTTAAACCTATTTCCGCAGGATTTCTTAACTGTTGTTGTGTTTTGCAGGCGTTTTAATGGTTTTCCATTATAGAATGAACGAAAACCGAGGGATGGGAAAGAAGTTTCCTGTGCCTTCGAGCTATCTTAAGGAGGCCATTCACGGGGTTCTATTCCATGTCTCGTCAGTACTCTATGAGTATTGATGCCGTAAAGCCCAGTGCGGGTCTGCACATCGACAAGACACTGTTTTAAATCAAACGCAGTTAAAGAGTATCAGTTTTGAGAATAAAGCACAGCAGATGAAGATTGAAGACCGTTTTTATGGGGATTACGGCTAAGACAGTTATCAAAAGCCTAATCCCCAATCTAAAACACAGTTTAAAGGAAAAACCTAAAGTGTTTTATCAGACAAAAAGCCTCCACCGCCACATCTGAGGAAAATTGATTCCTCAGCTACCACCGAGCCACCTGTTGCCTCGAACCATTCAGAACAGAGGCTGAAGTTATTGCTCGAAGAAATATCTGCCTCCAGCATTGCCAAGAGGTTATTTCTGCAAGGAAACCAATGAATAAATATCTGTAGAGTTATTCCAAAACAGACACAGAGCCTCAAAGTCAAACAAAGCTTCCCCCGAGCTTTGATATTTATTGTGAAACAGTTAATGTAGTGATCCACCTGTAAATTTTTCCCTCGAGCCTCTCAAAGGGCCGAGAAGTCTTCACTCTGCATTAACTGTCCTTGAGATATTTGGTTAAAATCTCACCTCCTCATCTTCCTATAAGTACTTCTACATTAGATGAGGAGTTGTTGGTTGCAGAACTTTGAAATACACTTGAGCTTGAGACTTCTTTTTGTACATAGTATTCACTGGCCCTTGAAGCTCTGTTTGTGCTAGAGTAGTTAGGTTGAATAGTGAAGATGATTGCTGAACTGAAACATTAGACTTGAAGTTTGTAGCTGGTTTGACATCAATATAAAATATGTTTCATGGGATCCTGATCTATATTGACGGTGATGTTATTCTCATTTGTAACTTGTTGTTTTATTTCTGTTTTCATGTTGTTTCATTCTCCATTGTAAAGAACAGTTTAAACAGGGTTAGGACCTGCTGTATATCAGTAACCTTCTCTGGCTGAGAAATATTTATTTGAATGTTTTCTTCCAATCTGTGTTATTCAGGAATGACTTAATTCAGTTTAGGCATGAGAATGCTGGCGTTCCCTCATTTTATCGTCCTATGTGAATATTATTTCTGAACGTTACTTTCAGTATATGTTATGTGATGATGAAATGAAGGAAGATATGGTTAGCCCTGGTCCCAGACTTGTCTGCATAACTAACAGATTGTTTCCCTTGGAATGTGTTAAAAGCTGGCTAGTTTAGAAGCACTTGCTAGATCTTAGACCATTCTGTGTTATCGTTGTGTTTCCCCTTGTTTTGTATATTTTCTTTTGGAAGTGTGTCAAAGGCTGGTTGGTTTAAAAGTACTTACCAGATCCTAGTCTGCTTTCGTGTCCTTCTTAAAGTGTTTGTCAAAGGCTGACTGGTTTAAAAGTACTTATCAGATCCTAGGCTGCTCTTCGTTCTGCATCTGTTTAATTCCCCTTCTTGATGTACCACTCCATTCCATAAATCAAACTTTAAAGAGATCCTTAGACATAGATGACTTGCCCCTTGGATCACACTTGATGTTGTTGTTCAATTAAAGCCCATATATGACTCCATAGCCCAATGGACTAAAAACCAGTGTTATATCTATCTATCTGTCAAAATTGTTCTATTTGCTTGCAAATTCTCACTTTTGAAACTTTGCACTTAGGACTTTCCCCTCAAGTAACCTTTCATGATCAACCATCCAAAACAAAACAAAACCCTTGGCCTTCATAACTAGCCTAATATCATTACCTTAAGCTTTTCAAAGACAATATCCATCTTTGTACATATTGGAGAGATCCCTCTCCGGATTCATGAGGGCTAGATCCTAGAATCCCAAAGTTGGTTGAAATGATGTTAACTCTATGATCGGACTTTGCCAATCTTGCTTGTTACAGAGACCTAACATTTCTGGCGACTCCGCTGGGGATCGAACCCAGAATCTCTGGTTCCATGACAATTGTTCTATTTTGCAGCTGAGCCACCAGGAACTAACATTTCTGGCGACTCCGCTGGGGACTCCTTACCCAGAATCTTCATACAACATCTTGAGAGTAAAAAGCAGCCTTTCCAAGCACTACCAAGAAAATGGTAATTAAGATGAAGATCAATTGAATCAGTGACAAACTAGGTCAATCCTAGGATTCTTTTAAGTTTTTATCTAACCTTGGAAAATCAGCTAGCTTAGCCATAAGGATAGACTGTCTTTGTTTCATAACCGTAGCTAAGTTTTGAGGCAAAGTTAGGATATTCTTCCGAACCACAAATAAAAGCAATTTAGAAAATACCAAAAACATTTCAGATTGGTAGTAAAACACTAGTTTTGATATCTTTTGTACGTCTTTGATGTGTTTTACTTTATACTCTTAGATAGAGTCTGGAAAGGGCCAGGTAGCCTCCGGGTCTCATCCTCTTTTGGGGGTGACATATCTGGTGAATGCCCTCCCAGTCAATCTCTGGTTAGAGTTTGTTGTGTTTTGAGATATCCTTGAAAGGAATGTTTCACAAACACTGTGGTGGACAGTGTACTCCTTTGAAAAAACTCTGAAGTTTCCACCTGGCGACTCCACAATCCTGAACAAACCTTAAGACTCCACTGGGAAGAACCCTTATCATTATAAAATCATTTAAACTCAGTTAGAGGACTGTGGGATTTGAAATCGTAAAACAGATTGGTGAACCTCTCTAAGATTGTCATATCTGGTTGAACTTCTCTTGTTTTAGGTCTAAACAACATAGCATAGTGGCTTCTAAAAAGATTCACACTAGAGCCCATCCAGACCCTAACCCACCCGAGATAGTTGATAATCCAGAAAGTATCCTTTGGAAGTCTCCTAAGGTTAAATTATTAACTGTTTTCAGATCACCCTTGAGAGCTAATTCAGTCCCCGAAAATCTTTCAGCTCTGCAACAATCACAAACTGACTTAGTGAACCCATTTAGGACTAGGTCATTTGATGATATAATCCAGTTAGACTCTGAATCTTCACTTTCATCTCCCGAAACAAGTGAACATCCTGGTGGCAGAGAAACAACACCTCCTGATTTACATTTCCTTCACAATTTAGGTGTCTCTCATCCAAGATCATCTCAATAGTCTACTCCTGGTCCATCCACTTCTACTCACCCTACATCCACTGTTCAAACCACTTCACCTCAGCCCACTTTCCCTTCTGTAAATCCACCTCCACCTCCTGCCATGGCAACATGGTATGCTCCCTTAGTCCTTCCTGTACCATTAGCCAATCTTCCACAAGACTATCAGTCCAAAATTCCATTATATGATGCTAGTAATACTATAACAGCATCTCAACATGTGGACAAGATGAATGACTACTTTGACAGAAACGAAATTGATGATGATTCTGTCAAGTTGAGACTATTTGCTCAAAGTTTGGGGGGAGAAGTAAGAAAATGGTTTAAAGGTTTAACCCCCATAGTATTAACGATCTCCAAGCCTTCCATCAAACATTCTTAAACAAATGGGAAGTGAGAAAGAATCCTCTCCAAGTCCTTGCTGACTATAACAATCTCCATAGGAACCTTGGGGAAAGTGTACAATCTTATTGTACCAGATTTAACAGCGTCTATAATGCACTTTCCCCTGAACTAAAACCTCCTCAGGGCTCAGCTTTAAACAAATTTCCTGAAGGATTTGATCCAGACATGACATATTCACTTAGAGAAAGAGTCTTTGCAACTCTTGAAGACATTCAAAGGGGTGCTCTTTCTGTGGAAGTAAACTTGATGGAGAAAAGAGCAAGAATGAAGAGCGAGAAGAGAGTATCTTTTAGAGAGGAATCCACCCCTTCCACTTCAAGCTCAAAGATGGAGAGAATGATGGAAGAAATGATGAAAGAGATGAGCATAATTAAGAGAGCACAAGCAAATCAAAATCAAATTGCTCCTCAAAATAGAAACCAGAATCAGAATGTTAGAAGGAACCAACCTCCAAACAGACCCAGGGAAGATGATCAACAGATCACTCCTCCCTTTCATCAAAACTATGTAAGTGAGGTTGAACAAATAGAAGACATAGCAGAGGAAGAGGATATCAACATGTTTGGGGAAGAGGATGATGACTTTGAGGTTCATTATGATAATAAACAAGGTCTTTACACACCTTACGACGACAAAAGAAATGATAATGAAAATTATTATCGGGACATGGAAAATGTCGTCATAGAACCTCAAAGAGAATATGACCTTAGAAGCAAGACCATTCAACAAGCCCCCAACACCAAAACCTCTGACAAATCCTCTCAAAGCAGCACCGCAGCTAAACCCAAAACAACCAAACAAAAAGACAAAACAATGGCTGTTAATTCTGATAAGGATAAGGAGAAAAACACTCAAAATTCTGAAAAACAGAGTGAAGACATCAGCAGTACTAACGCTTCAGCTAGTACTCCTTCTACAACAGTTGTGTCAAGTAAAACAAATCAGCAAGCTGTAATTGTTGATAGAGTGACAGCTAATAAGGTTGAAACAAGTGTTTCAAAGAATCAAACCCCTTTCAGCCTTGAACAGGAAATCTTAAAGATCAAAATCTCTGTTCCATTAACTAAGTTAGCTGCCCAACATGTATATAGGAACCAAATTTTGAAGGCTTTAAATATAGAGGAAAATGGAGATACAGTTAATCTTAGTGACGACCTACCAGAGTTGATTTTTGGCCCTAAGATTGAAGGGAAGTTTCAAGAAGGACCAGTTCCTCCCTTTATGTGAGTTTGAACATTCATGACAAAATTCTACACAACGATATGCATGATTCCGGGGCTTCTCATAATTTAATGCCTAAAGCTGTGATGGAGAGCCTTGGTTTAGAAATTACCAGACCCTACAAAGACCTATACTCCTTTAACTCAAACAGAGTAAAATGTCTAGGATTGATCAAAGACCTCTGTGTTAACCTAGCCCAGATTCCACCCAAATGTTTACTCATGGACATTGTTGTGGCTGATGTTCCCCCAAAGTATGGAATTCTTTTATCAAGATCTTGGGGAGCTAAGTTACAGGGGACTATGCAGATGGACATGACATATGCGACCATCCCGGTTTTCAATCAGACCAGAAGACTTTACATGGAGTCTCATATGCAATACACGGTTACAAGTCAAGACAGACCACGAAACTCTCCTATATATTTTGTCAATACAGGCCTTGATTCTTTTATCATGTTTAACAATGAAACTCCTAGTGAACAAGTCACTTTAACAGAATTAAAGGCTGACAGGGAAGAAGAGTATAATAACGCAGAAGTGTCCAAACAGTTTGCCACATGTGAAAACATTAGTAAACAAAGCATAGGTCTTGATTTTCCGGTTATGAGCCCATTGTTGTTAGGACTTAACAACCCAGAAAATACCCCTAACATTTCCGGCAACATCCCTCAATCTATTAAAGAATTTGAGGAGTCAAAACAAATTCAATTGGGTGTTGCTAATCATGAACAGTCAGAAGGCACCATAGTTAAAAAGGACAATCGCCAAACAGACGAAACCAAAGACAGTCCTTTATGGAGTATGTATTTTGATGGGTCATGCACTAGAAATAATGCTGGTGCAGGGGTTTGGATCATTAACACTTAAAACAACCACACAGAATGCATCTCATGCAAATTAAACTTTCAGTGTTCCAACAACATAGCGAAATATGAATCCCTTCTCTTAGGCTTGCATCTCTTGAAGAAATTAGGAGCCAGAAGAATTAATGTGTACGGGGATTCTGAGTTAATCATTAGGCAAGTCAATGGGGAGTATAATGCGAATCATCCCAGACTTAGAGCCTATCGGAATGATGTCATGGATTTGTTGACAACATTTGAGGAGTCAAACCTGAGTTTCATCCCAAGGAAAAAGAACATTATGGCCCACAATTTAGCCTTTGCGGCCAGAACATGTCTAACGCCATATGAGACTGGAGACAACACAACTCCGATAAAATTTAGACCGGCAGTGCCTGATAACGAAAAATATTGGCAAGTGTTTGACAATGACAAACAAATATAAGACTTCATGCAATTCAGAAATGAGTTCGAACTGCACAGTTCAGATTCAGATTATGATACAGACTGCAGTGAAGAAAACTTTCTTGGTGAAGAAGAATCGTCTCCTCAACTTGCCAATATTAACCTATTGTCTAGCAAACTTAGGAACAAAACAGAATTAAGTGCAGAGTTAGAAACGGAAGAATTACAAACTCTGCATTCTAAAGATGAAAATTTGCCGAGTGGTCTAACGCCTTTAGAGGAGTTGTTCGATTTTAACGATGTGGCCAATAAACCAAAAATGGAACCTGTAGAGACTGAAGTAGAGGAGTGCAATATAGGCAGTGAGGAAAAACCGAAAATGATCAAACTGTCCAAAACTTTGCCAACTCACATTAAACTCAAATACATAGAGCTGTTCCAAGAATTTTCTGATGTTTTTGCTTGGAGTTACGAAGATCTCAAATCCTATGACACTGAAATAATACAACATAAAATCCCTCTTAAAGAAAACCAAAAACCATTTAAACAGAAACTGCGCAGAATAAACCCTGTCCAGTTTCCATTGGTTCAGAAGGAGATCATGAAAATGTATGATGCTGGCATTATTGTCCCTATTAGATATTCTGAGTGGGTATCTAATCTAGTGTCCGTTAGGAAGAAGACTGGAGAAATCAGACTTTGTATAGACTTTAGAGACTTAAACAAAGCTTCGTTAAAAGACAACTACCCTTTACCAAAAATGGATCACATTTTACAAAGGGTGGTGGGGTCTAAAAGGATTTCGTTGCTTGATGGCTATTCATGGTATAATCAGATTTTAGTTCACCCTGCTGATCAATTAAAGACAGCTTTCACTACTCCATGGGGCACTTTCATGTATGTGAAGATGCCTTTTGGTCTAATGAACGCCGGAGCAACCTTTCAGAGAGCCATGGACATAGCATTCTCGGAAGAATTGGGCTTCTTCATCATTATCTATCTAGATGATGTCACTGTGTTTTCAAAAACAGATGAAGAACATTTAGAACATTTGAGAAAAGTTTTCGAGAAGTGCAAAGGTTTGGAATATCTTTAAACCCTAAGAAGACACTATTTGGTCTCCAAGAAGGTAAGCTTCTTGGACACATTATTTCAGAAGAGGGTATAAAGATAGATCCAAAGAGGATTGAGGCTATATTGCAAATCTCTCATCCTCAAAATATCAAGGAGTTGCAGTCTTTCATTGGAAAGATTAACTTTTTGAGAAGGTTCATCCCTAACTTGGCAGAGCTCCTTAGAAATATCACAAACATGTTGAAGAAGGAGCAAGGGATAAAATGGACCTTGGAAGCAAAGACATCCTTTGAGTTGGTGAAACAAGCATTAACCAAAACACCGGTTCTCATAAGCCCTGATTTTTCGAAAGATTTTTATATCTTCTCATTTGCATCAGAACATACCATTGCTGCTGTCCTTTTACAAAAAAATCCACAAGGACAAGAGCAGCCTATTGCATTCTTTAGCAAGGCATTGAGGGATGCCCCTTTGAAGTATAATATTATGGAAAAGCAAGCTTTTGCTTTGGTTAAAGCATTGAAAGACTTCAGAGTATACATCCTTCACTCACACATCATTGCCTTCCTTCGTCCCAAGTTCAGTTATAAAAGACATTCTAACACAAGATCCAGATGGTAAGAGAGGTAAGTGGATTGCTGTTATTCTTGAATATGATTTAGAGATAAAACCCACTAAACTCATCAAAGGCCAAGGTCTAGCTAGATTAATGGCTGAATCAAATTTTGAAGTTCTTGATATTAATGTGATTAATGCTTTGGACAGCCAAGAAGAATTCTCAACTCCCATTATTGAAAACCATTTTCTGAATTCTCCTTGGTATGATGATATCGTTTATGTTTTGCTTAATTTAAACACGCCTCCTGGTTTATCGAAAACGAAGGCAAGGTTCTTAAAACTGAAAGCAGTAAACTATTGCATTATAGATAGGTGTCTTTATTGGAAAAATTCTAGTGGTATATTGCTTAAATGTTTGCCCGAGTTTGATGCAGAGAAGATTAAGCAGGAATTTCATGAAGGAGAGTGTGGAGGCCATTTGTACTGGAAGTCAACAGCCAACAAAATTTTGAGGGCTGGTTTCTTTTGGCCCACCCTTTTTCCTGATGTTCACAAAATGACAACTACTTGCCATAAATGCAAATTGTTTGAGGGCAAGAGAAAATTATTACCCCTTCCTCTGCATCCAATCACTGTTGAAGCTCCTTTTCAACAGTGGGGACTTGACTTCATAGGTGAAATCCATCCCTCATCTTCTGCCCAGCATAGATGGATCCTTACTGCCACATACTATTTCACTAAATGGATAGAAGCCATTCCTTGTAGGCAAGCCAATGATTCAGTTATTATAAAGTTCATAGAAACCAATATCCTTTCTAGATTTGGCTGCCCTACCAAGATCATCACGGATAATGCAGCAGCATTTAGAAGCAAGAAAATGGTTGACTTCTGTCATAAATACCAGATAACACTAGGGCACTCCATAGCCTATTACCCTCAAGGTAATGGACTTGCAGAGTCCTCCAACAAAAGCTTAGTGAACATAATGAAGAAACTATTGGAAGACAATAAGAAGTCTTGGCACACGAAGCTGATCCATGCACTGTGGGCTGACAGATTAACATTGAAAAAATCCATTGGTATGTCACCCTTCCAACTTGTATATGGTACAGATGCAATTTTTCCTAACAGCCTTGGTGTACCAGTTATGAAGTTAATTCAAGAGTTGCAGACTGAAGATAATGACATGATCAGAAGAATAAATTAGACCATTCATCTTCAGCAAATCAGAGAGGAAGTGTACAACAAAACATTGCAGAAACAGGACAACATTAAGAAGCTTTTTGACAGAAGAACAAAGGCCAACAATTTCAAGATTGGGGACAAAGTGTTAAAGTGGGATTCAAAGAGAGAAGATAAGGGAAAGCATGGTAAATTTGACAATCTATGGCTTGGCCCTTACTCTATTCATTCAGTTGCTGGAAACAATGCATTCTTCTTACAAGAGCTGGATGGAACAGATTTGTTTGGGGGTCCAGTCAATGGCAAGATACTCAAGCATTACTTATCTTGATTCATGATATGTTTTTAAGCCTTCTTTTTTCTTTTTTCCATTGTAAACATTTCATCCATCATTGCATTCAAAGTTATGAAAAATCAAAAAATACAAAAACAAAGAAAAATAAAAAGAGGGCAGAAATGAAAACAAGAAAGGCAAAGCCCCATGCCAAAAAAGAGAAATAAATTCTGTAAGTGTGCAAGCTCAAATGCCACTCCTCAGAAACACACTTCTAGTTAGTCAAACTGTTTAAACTTGACTAATTAGCTTTAAATTTTCTGCTGATAGGTTAGTGAATTTGATTTGCCAAACTGTTTAATCTTGGCTCATCAGTAGATAGATTAGGATAGAAATTAAGGTTCAAACATGTTCAAAATCTGAACCAAAGTTCCCAAAGAGAGATGACTCAAAACTGTTTTATTTTCTGAGTCAAAGAACGTGTAAATCCGGTTCTAAATCACTTAAAATCTGAACCAGAAGAAAAGAAAAGACAGGTCAAAAAAAAAAAAAAAAAAAAAAAAAACAGAGCTATGAAGAAAGGGAAGGCAGTACTTAAACTTTCAGATCTTAAGCCTTCTATTTTTATTTTAATTTTCTGCAAATAATAATCTATGTGCAGCTTGTTTTTATGCCATAGATCACAGCAAGTCAAACTGCTTAATCTTGACTTGGCTGTTTTTAAATTTCTGCTTTAGAATTTAGAGAATGAAAGTTTGTTGCACTGTTTAACCCCAACAGACAGTGGATTAGGTAGAGAAATATCTGAGCTCAACTGTTTAATCTGAGTTCAGGGAGAAATAAGGAGTAGAATTAGATTAGTTTTTATGCTTTCAAAAGAATAAAATGTTGTAAGAGAGTTTGCCAATCCAAGTGCACTCTAATAAGAAAAAATGTTAGATCAGTAGGATTGGGTAGGTAGAAAGCTTGTAGATGAAAATCCATTATTTTCATGGATGCTGAATATGTTTTCAGAACCAGATCATCCAGCAAAAGAGGGACAGCCCAATGGATCAGGCACAAGTCAGCGTCCCAGAGAAATCAAGTCCGAATTCTTGATGCCTTCAAGAAGGCACCATCCCCAAGTGGAGCCACTGTTAGCCACCTATAAAATTTTGTTATACCAAAAGGTGGCTAAATCTGTTTTGAGCCTTCAAGGAACAATTTTTCATTACTAAAATTTGTTGGCTCTTGAAGACTCCTTGTAGGCCTCATGCCTCTGTCCAAAATCTTCATTACTTTTCCTATTAATTCTGTTGATTTCCTGTAAGAAACTGTTGAAGAAACCATCATTTTTTCCCTTTCTCCCACTCATAACTAACCTTCATTTGCTCCCCCTTTTCTCCGTATTATTTCCCTA
Organism: Pinus albicaulis; assembly: GCA_034641835.2. Classification (NCBI taxonomy): domain Eukaryota; kingdom Viridiplantae; phylum Streptophyta; class Pinopsida; order Pinales; family Pinaceae; genus Pinus; species Pinus albicaulis. The sequence continues at coordinate 11,532 of JAXQQM020063534.1, forward strand.
CTTTTCATAAGTTTCTCCCTCCATTCGTGAAAATCCTCCTGACATGGTTTAAAACTTCTGGTTGAGCTGTGCCGAACCCCCAGAATCCCCTTTAAAATCTTTCCCCTAACCTCTGTTGGTCATTTTCCTCCCTTACCCCTCTATCGTTCCTTTCCTTGGCCTTCAAATTCCATTTAAAAGGGCCAAAACCCACTTTCCGACCTTAATATAGGCATAAGCCCCCTCCCGCTAGCCCCTTTCAAACCACTTCCCCGCACATGCCCCGACGCTGGGACCAAGCGCTTAAGTCCCAAGCGCTAATCGCAATCGGAAGTCGGGCAGGTGCACAAATCCTTTGTAAATAGTCAAAACTCCGATGCGATTTATTTATAACAATAAGTCTGGCGATGCGTTCCGCACCGTTGATCTTCCGCGGAGATCTGATGGTGGAGCGCTAATCGCAGCCCCCCGCCCGATCGCAATCGCAATGCTTCAAATATGCCCTCCGATCAATCGCAGTCCATACCTCCGATCTTCCGATCCTGCTCTCCCTCCGATTTATTCTTGACCGTTGATCTAATCCTTGATCCAACGGTTCGCGCAAAAACGCATCGCAATGTTTCACCCCCTTGCGATTACCTCCGATTCATTCCCCGCCGTCGATCTGGTCCTCAGATCAACGGCCAGCACTTAATCGCACTGGAAGTTCAATCGCATCCCCTTTTGTGCCACCCCCGATTGAGACCCTCCGATTAGATCTGGACCGTCCACGTGTCCAGATCGGACGGTCAAAAACTGCTCCTCCTTATTCTTCTCCCGCTATCCTTTTTTCCTTTCTATGCAGATCTCCACCGTTGGTTGCCCTCATCCGACGGCTACGCTCCTCCCCCGCCATCCGAAGCAGTTTAAACCTATTTCCGCAGGATTTCTTAACTATTGTTGTGTTTTGCAGGCGTTTTAATGGTTTTCCATTATAGAATGAAGGAAAACCGAGGGATGGGAAAGAAGTTTCCTGTGCCTTCGGGCTATCTTAAGGAGGCCATTCACGGGGTTCTATTCCATGTCTCGTCAGTACTCTATGAGTATTGATGCCGTAAAGCCCAGTGCGGGTCTGCACATCAACAAGACACTGTTTTAAATCAAACACAGTTAAAAGAGTATCAGTTTTGAGAATAAAGCACAACAAATGAAGATTGAAGACAGTTTTTATGGGGATTACGGCTAAGACAGTTATCAAAAGCCTAATCCCCAATCTAAAACACAGTTTAAAGGAAAAACCTAAAGTGTTTTATCAGACAAAAAGCCTCCACCGCCACATCTGAGGCAAATTGATTCCTCAGCTACCACCAAGCCACCTGTTGCCTCGAACCATTCAGAACAGAGGCCGAAGTTATTGCTCGAAGAAATATCTGCCTCCAGCATTGCCAAGAGGTTATTTCTGCAAGGAAACCAATGAATAAATATCTGCAGAGTTATTCCAAAACAGACACAGAGCCTCAAATTCAAACAAAGCTTCCCCCGAGCTTTGATATTTATTGTGAAACAGTTAATGTAGTGATCCACCTGTAAATTTTTCCCTCGAGCCTCTCAAAGGGCCGAGAAGTATTCACTCTGCATTAACTGTCCTTGAGATATTTTGTTAAAATCTCACCTCCTCATCTTCCTATAAGTACTTCTACAGAAGATGAGAAATTGTTGGTTGCAGAACTTTGAAATACACTTGAGCTTGAGACTTCTTTTTGTACATAGTATTCACTGGCCCTTGAAGCTTTGTTTGCGCTAGAGTAGTTAGGTTGAATAGTGAATATGATTGCTGAACTGAAACATTGGACTTGAAGTTTGTAGCTGGTTTGACATCAATATAAAAGCTGTTTCATGGGATCCTGATCTATATTGACGGTGATGTTATTCTTATTTGTAACTTGTTGTTTTATTTCTGTTTTCATGTTGTTTCATTCTCCACTGTAAAGAACAGTTTAAACAGGGTTAGGACCTGCTGTATATCAGTAACCTTCTATGGCTGAGAAATCTTTATTTGAATGTTTTCTTCCAATCTGTGTTATTCAGGAATGACTTAATTCAGTTTAGGCATGAGAATGCTGGCGTTCCCTCATTTTATCGTCCTAGCTGAATATTATTTCTGAACGTTACTTTCAGTATATGTTATGTGATGATGAACTAAAGGAAGATATGGTTAGCCCTGGTCCCAGACTTGTCTGCATAACTAACAGATTGTTTCCCTTGGAATGTGTTAAAAGCTGGCTAGTTTAGAAGCACTTGCTAGATCTTAGACCATTTTGTGTTATCGTTGTGTTTCCCCTTGTTTTGTATGTTTTCTATTGGAAGTGTGTCAAAGGCTGGTTGGTTTAAAAGTACTTACCAGATCCTAGTCTGCTTTCGTGTCCTTCTTAAAGTGTTTGTCAAAGGCTGACTGGTTTAAAAGTACTTATCAGATCCTAGGCTGCTCTTCGTTCTGCATCTATTTAATTCCCCTTTTTGATGTATCACTCCATTCCATAAATCAAAATTTAAAGAGATCCTTAGATATAGATGACTAGCCCCTTGGATCACACTTGATGTTGTTGTTCAATTAAAGCCCAGATATGACTCCATAGCCCAATGGACTAAAAACCAGCGTTATATCTATCTATCTACCAAAACTGTTCTATTTTCTTGCAACTTCTCACTTTTGAAACTTTGCACTTAGGTCAAGGAACAACAGGGGGCATGCTTACTTTTTCAAGCATAGTTTATTTTTGTTTCAAGCTTGTGTAAAAATGAAACCATTCCTATTTTACCTCTTGTGATTGTCATTTTATCAGCCCATTTTTGCCAGATGAGCCTTGGTTTTCTCATTCCATCGTCACTATCTGCTTGGCCGATCATATGCCTTCACTTGGTTGTTTTACCCATTCTTGAGGAACCGCTGTGATGAGTGGTCTTGTTAGCCAACCTCTTAACCTTTATTTTTTCTGAACAGTCCCACCATTACCGGAACCAGTTGTTTCCCTTTATACCACTCGTTCCTCCAGGAGGAGTCATCTTTCATCTCTTTTCTGACTCTCTAAACATGAAAATATTGCCGAGTTCCTTGTCGTTCCGATCTCGTTAAAGTGGACACAAAACGACATCTACCCAGTATACGTTTACCCCTTTTTCGGGCTGGGATAGATTATTTACGAAAAAGGAATACCCTAGCCTATTGTGACTAGGAGGTTTTCTCAGATATTGTTTTCTACCTTTTCAGATCTAAGGAACTATCTACGAAAAGGGACCATTGGAGTTTAATTTTTAGTTGTCTTTTCAAGCTCTCTAAACATGAAAAGACGCCGATTTCTTCCTTTGTCAGAATCGTTAAAACCTGATGACATTGGATTCAGTCGAAATGACGATATTCAAGTTCCTCCTTCCTAGGGCTCGTAAAATGTACTAGGATGGACTTATACAGCAAGCATATGGTATCCTCTTCAAGCTTGTGTAAAAATAAAGAGGTACTCACTATGAATGGTGGGGAAAATGGAACCAACATCATTGTTGTGTCGGCAGTATGTCGCTCTTGAACATGGCACTTGTCTGCATTCGTGTCGGGTTGGGAATATCTCATCTCGTTTTTTCAATTGCCTCCGTGGGTTTGGGTGATCTCTTTTGACCTCTCATTTGCTCTTTTCCTTGTCATCATGACCCTTGATCTTTTGATGTCAAATACTGCCAAATCCACTGTCGTGCCGTCATATGTTCAAGAGAAGTTGACCTCTGCAAATTTCGACCTTCCTCTGATTCTCATCTGATCTTGATTCACAAAGACATTATGTTCCTCTACCTCGTGTCGATGATGTGGGAAACACTATGGCCCACCTTCGACCAAGGTCACTTCCTGTCGACTTCAGCTCATTATCCAGAAAGCTGATCTAGAGACTCCCTTCTGGTACCTTGGAGCCTGCATGCCTCAATGCCAGGTTCTTCGCATTCGGCGTGACGTTTTCATCATTGGCCTCTGATCGAGTGATTCTACGGGTGTTCGACGCCAGCTCATTGATTCACATGCCGTAGATTTTACCTGTAGTACCTTGAGGGCCATTGTCATTATTGGTGGTACCTCTCGCATCTGTTAATAGCTTTCATCATTGGCTGGTAATCATACGATGTTCTTGCATGTTCGACTTCAGCTTACATATTCACATGCTTGAACTTGTACTTTGTTTGGGTCGAGATGGAGCACAAGACCCTGGATTCCTGTCTTTTATAATCCAAGCTGCGATTTTGTGGATTATCATGATTAGTTACATGACTCACTGATTGGATGGCTGCGACCATACCTGAGTCTATTTGTCGATCCTCACTGCATGGCTGCGCCCATACCTTGGATCTGGATTATTGTATACTCTGCTATGGATGGCTGCGCCCATACCACACATATATCATGTATTTGAGATATCAGTTGTACTTCTCTACGCAGGTTTTCTGACGGCAGTGTTTTCAATTGGACACGTTCTCGTAAAGCATTTCATCCCTCTCTCTCTTTCGGGCCTCATGCTTTAGGGGGCATCTGTTACACAACAATTTGTCACTGTCCTTGTAATTCTCCATCCCGCACATTGGAGGGCTCATTCCGTGACCTGTGAGCAGTGACATAACTTGAAAACACTTTCATGGCATTCCCCTGAACATGTACTTTCATTGCCCTGAAGACACCTCCTTGTGAAATACCCTAAAAATGGCCTTTTCATCATTGGCGCGACTAGCCAGTGTTATACCCGTGCCAATGGGGGAAATCCTTCAAATAGGGTGCGCTAATTGGCGCTCTGTCTCAGATTCGCACTCGCGCCAGCCATTTTAAGGAGTGTTTTTTTAAAATAAATGGCGGAAGTTTCGTCTTAACCAATTCATAAACTGGTATCTAATTTGAGTTGGGTGGTTTGGCTCTAGATCTCCATGTAGAGGAAGTGGTTTGCCACCTCTCATGGAAGCTTCCTTGAGGATAGGGCCAATCCCATGATTATAGGGATCCCAACTCCCCTTCCTCCATCTATAAAAGCTTGCTCATCTCCTTTGCAAGCTAGTTCCCAAGAGCCATCAGAGCCTAATAATGCAAGAGCCTTGATTCATTCCCTTAAGGCCAAATCCAAGCAAGGAGATTATTATTGAGACATCCGAAGAGAGAGGCTTGTCCCATCCCCGACAGGTTTTTTCAAGACGTGTTCCGCTGGCGACCCTCCGAAGGAGAATTCAGCGTCAGAGCCAGGTTGTATCCTCTTTTGATTGATTAATGATAAGCGACTATTGGTTATGGTTCCATTCCTGTTGTTGATTATGATGATGAGTTGTGTCTTCTATGACTGACATATAGTTGCATATACTAGATTTTACGCTTGCATTTGTTCTGTTTCTTGCATGTGTAGGTGTCCGATCACGGAGATCGTGAGGATCGTGATCGATTTGGAGCTAGAAAGCAGTGCTACTTTTTTCTCTACGAGTGACAACGTTGGTTCAGATGACCTTCATCACACAATTCGGTTTATTTGCAGTACAAAGACCTACAACGTAGCATGAACGATTGTTGCTAGACCCGATCTAGGCTAGTAGGGATCGCCACTACGTAAAGTAGAGGTTACCTCCTGTGCCTGTCATAAAAGATGCTTGGTGGTCGAGACGAGATTGATCACAAAATTTTTTTAGCCAAGGATAAGGATGGAGAATTTTCTTTATAATGATAAAAAAATACCTTGTGGAGATCTTTTAAGGAAAACAACTTACCAAGTTTTAGCCATTCATACCATTCCCTTGCTTTTCCTTCCAATGTCAACATGAACATTTTCATAAGGTAATCCTCATGCCATTCGACTTTTAACTTCCATAAATGTATATGAAATTTGATGAGATGTAACAAGGGGTCATTGGTCTTTTCATCTTGAAATGTAGCCAAGTTTTTGTCCCAATTTATCTAAGGCATTTTGTGTGGGAACCCAAGGATGTGACCTCTGTTCATTGGAGCATATCTGCTTTGTATCCTTGGATCCATGTTTGTAAATCAGAAAGGGTCATTGTATCTTTTCAACCAGTCTAGAGTCTTCTACCAGTGGATTCATTACGTCTATTGAGAGTTGTGGAGTCACCAATGGAAGATTTCAACTTTTTCGTCCACCATCAACAATACTAGGATTGATTAATGCATTACTACGGGAGTCTTTGAGAACTAATGGGGTTAATATTCTTAATACTGGAGGCTATTGGAGTCACCAGGTTGATGTTTTTAGTTGTTTTGAGGATATGTATGTTATGGTCCACCACCAATAATGTTGGGAAAAATACTGAGAGGGGGGGGTGAATCAGTATTTACTGCATAATCAAAACTTTTTACTTTTTCATTCCTTAAAAACCCATACGCTACTTTCCTTTAGCAAACTCGCGTATACACGCGGATATCCTTCATACAACTCGTGTATTAGCAGAGATCTAAATATGCAGATATTTATTAACTTGGTTCTTTGCAATATTCATTCATCTTGATGTTAGGTTATCAATAAACATGTGCAGAATAAACCATCACACAAAGCATCACACATGAACACCGGGATTTTTAGGTGGAAACCCAAGTCGGGAGAAAACCACCGCTGCAGTTGCTCAGCCTTCAATATTTTATTATAGAGAAAACATCTTACAACATATGTGCTGGTGCAGACTCCTACCAGCACGCAGGCACCCACCTGTGCTCGTTTACCAGCCTCTCCTGGAAGGGAGCTCCGACCCCCTGACTCGTTTACCAGCCTCTCCTGGAAGGGAGCTACGACCCCCCGATCTCGTTTACCAGCCTCACCTGGAAGGGAGCTACAAGCCCCTGACTGAAGGCTACAACCTTCAGCACCACCTTGGACCACGTTTCATCAATTTTCACACTGGATCCAACTACTTCAATAGAACAACACTTGCAGGCCACATTTCATCATATTTTCAAACTGGACCCTCTCCAAACTTTTAAGCTCAAACATACAACCAAACTGATACAGACAACTCAGCATTGTAGAATACAGATAGCAGAAATATAGCAGAATAGATCAGACATTTCTTACCACAGTCTTCAGCAAACCCTAGTTTGCATACACGCTTTCCTTTCACTGATGTCGCATGTATACGCGCTTCCGTCCACACAAACCAGCGTATACTTCAGTACAAATTTCATTGCGCATACGCGCTTTCTCTTCAGCGAAGCCGCGTGTATACGCGCTTCTTCTGCGGCAAAGTAGCGTATAGATCTTCAATACCATGACAGAGCTGCATACTTCTTCAGATCAGACATTCAGTTCAGATTCAACCCTTTTACTTCAGACAGATGTTCGCCTCAATTCAGATCTAAGTCTTCCATAAGCAGATCTAGTAGATACAAGTGCATTTCAGATCTAGATCCCCTTCTTCATCATTGGTGCATCATACATTCAGATTTATCTTCAAGTGTAACCCTTTCCATTCAGATCTACTTCAGAGAGAAGTATTCATTCAAGCTCAGACATTTTGCACCCACACTCATGATTTGCACAATGAATTTCTTCTCCTTATATATGTTTATCCTTTTTCAATACCATGAGCCCCTTTTTCAATACCATGGACCAAAACAATACCATAAGCCCAAAACTACCTGGACGGGGTCAATTAGGCGGATCATTACCCAATACCATGGGTTAATACCATGGTGGTTACCCTTGGTTTTGCACCTTTTGAGCGCTTTAGCCCATACGCGACTTGGCACGTTCTTTTCCGCGTGCATACGCGACTTCCCTTAGGCCAATCCGCGTATACCAAGAGACATACTCTTTTTCATCGTACTTTGAGTACATTCTGAAATCCTTTTCTTGCTCCCCCTTTGTGTGTCCATCTTGTAGATACATCATATTTTCTTGATCGGGAACATATTCTCTCAAGCACAACTTCATGAAGTAAGTTGTCATCATCTTCATCAGGTGGGTTGCCTTTCAAGGAAAACACTTAGCATTATATTGTCAACAAACATTATATCATATCAGATTTACATCATTTACTAAGTCCATCAAGTCAAGCATAACTTCATCAGGTGGTTTGCCATCAAGGACAACACATGTCAACAGTCGCATGTCTTCATCTTCATTCGGTGGGTTGCCATCAAGGACAACACTCTGCATCATATTTCCAACAATCTCCCCCTTTGGACTTGATGGCAACCACGATGGTGTTTGGTTACCACAGCAGATAGATACCATGTCACTCTCCCAAATATGTCACTCTCCCAAACATTTGACATCATTATCTTCTCTTCATTCAAACACCATGTCACTCTCCCCCTTTGACATCAAGGGCAAAGGGCGGATCAAAAACCAACACTCTCCCCTTTTCTCCTCAAGTGGAAGAAACATTCTGCAGATCTGATATGTGCTGAAGTGGCCAAACTCCCCCTAAGTTCATGCTGAATCTTCAAACATATTTGTCAATGAAGTACATGACTCTATGAAATTCCTATCACCAAAGACTCATACTTACATCAATTATCCATCCAAGTGGATTTACATATGAGACTCAACTACCCAACCAAGTGGGTTTACAAATTTGACTCAGCTACCCAACCAAGTGGGTTTACAAAAATGACAAGTCCTTACATGACTGAATATTACAGATTTTACATCAAGGGTATCAACATGACCTTTTCATCAAAAATACAAATATGAATTTTCATGACCAATACCAAGAAGACCGCAAGAGAGATCATATAACAGAACCATCATAATGCCAACAATGCATTATACTCAGCAACGCTAATGCTCCCCCTGAATCTGTGCAACCAAGCAATCTTTCCAAAAGACTAAGGCTCCCCCTTAGTTTGTGCATCCTGAAAACTTCCACCAACAAATCATCAAGGCATCTTAATAGAAACATAATTATGAGAACTGGAACACCACCAGAGATAACAAACAGTATCAGAGATACCAAACAGCACTGCAGCTGTGCTGAAGAGAGCTGAACCAACCAAAAATTGTCAGCAATCATGCATACGCGGTTTTCTGTGCATTAACTCGCGTACATACGCGACTGTGTTTCAGGCAACCCGCGTATCCCAAGCCATCTTCTAAAATTCAACTAGATCTGATTCTTTGTGAGGCAAAGACAGTGTTCAGCTTATTTTGAATGCTTCCCTGGATTACAGATAGATAGAACAATGTAGTTGTGTCTTCAAGCGTCATCCAATGGTTGTAGCAAAGGCACATTAGTAACCAAGCCTTCAGATTCTTTGCATCATCAATACAATCTTTCCAAGAAAGTTTATCATACCAGAACAACAACTTCTCATAAGTGTCAAGCAATCATTCAAGTGGTCCACCACCATCCTACATCACCATGACCTTTAAGATTTAACATGAAGCAACATATGTAGGAACAGATCTCAGCCATAGTAACGACTATGCATGAACTATTCTTATATCTGAATCATAAGACTTCCAATTTTATCCAACAGATAAACTTCAGCAAGCAGTAAACATAGTTCATCTCAACATCTCATCATCATGAACCATGTACCAAGCCATCATCATTTGAGCATGAGTATCACAATAACCAAAGAATAAGCAGTCATATTGCCAACAATTCAATCATTAGTAACCTGTTGCTCCCCCTAAACCAATGCTCTTCCTTAGCTTGCAATCTGAAGCACCTTCAACAGCAAGTCATCAGCAACAATCTCTGAATTATAAGACTTTCATCTCAGCAACGAATGCTCTTCCTTATAAAGCAACCAGGCTTCATCCATAATCTTCACACAAGAACCCATGTATCAATTCATTATCATGAGTATAACCAGAATGATGCTAACAGTGCAATCATCAGCAGTCAGACTGATGCTCCCCCTGGACATCTGCTCCAGATCTTCAGCTATCAGATAAATTCTCTTATCATCAATGCATACGCGACTGTGTCTGTTGGAACTCGCGTGTATACGCGACTTTGGTTAATATAACTCGCGTATGGAAAGTGTAATATAGAAAAATTTCACACCTTCATCTCCTTCTGCAAATTCACCTTATGTTCCTGTCTTTTCTTCACACCAGATGTACTGTCAGAAATACATATAACCAGAATAATCAAATCAACCATGAGAGTCATCATGCATTGCTCCCCCTGTGACGATACATTACTAAATCTCATAATGTATCCCACATCATTCTTGCAGTCAATCAGAGAAGTAAGCTTCAGAAGCGGATGACTGCAGTAGGGTCAGAATTCCCTACGTTTCTGATTGGTCCTTCATCTTGAATTGAGTGTTTTCTTCAAGAAAATCATTGTCTTCTAAAGCATCCACAAAAACATCCTTTTCTTCTCTAGATTGTTTCTTATTCCATCCCTCCATCTTCTTCCAGATTTTTTTTCTATTTGTGTGCTGAAATTTCTCATATCTGTTCGACCTGCATTCCTTTCTTATATGTCCATACTTGTTACAAGAATAACATCTCATGTGTCCAGAAAAATAAGCATAAGAATCATAATGAGTATTTATGTTCTTCCTCCTTTTACAATCAGTTGCTTTGTGTCCATACTTGTTACATGAAAAACAATATCCTTTGAAGAAACCAGAGTACCTTTCTATGTAGGAACCTTTTGTTTGAGGCTGAAATGATCTGCTCCTGCAATTTGCTGCAACATGTCCATATTTATGACATTTAAAACATTCAACGTTCTTGAATGAATTCCTTTGAGAATTCATGATTGTTGGTTGAGCTTTTGTCTCTTTCAACACTTCAGGTTTTGCATTGACATCCTCTGAATTTTTGGCACTTCCTTGTGAGCTAGATTCTCCTTTAACACTTTCATGGAAACCAAGACCATGTTTGATAGCAGGAGACCTTTGATTACTCAGAATATTGTCCAAAATGTTAGTACTATCATGAAACCTCAAAAGTTTAACCTTTTCTTCTAATTTACCTTTGAGAATATTTACCTCAACCTCCAAGGCTTGACGTTGCTTTGTCATGCTTTCTTCTTTTCTTCTTCCATCTTCAACTTGATCCTTCAGATTTAGAATCTCTTCTTTCAACCAATCTTCATTTCCTTCACATGTTTGTTGCAGCTCTTCATTCTTCTTATTTGATTTTTTCAGATCTTCTTTGAGAGAGATGATTTCTGCTTCAAGGCCTTCCTTTTCAAATGATTGTAGAGGTTCCTTATTTTTCTTACTTGATGCTTCTAAATCTTCCTGAAGACAAATGATTGCAGCTTCAAGTCCTTCATTCTTCTTGCTTGATTTTTCAAGATTTGCTTCTAGATCTTTAATTCGATTGGATGCATAAGTATGAAACCTTTGATACTTGTCCACCTGTCCATTCAGCATTTCTATTTGATCTTTCATTTGTGAGATCATCTCTTTGTAGATAGTTTCTTGATTATTATATGAACTTTGCAGTTCTTCAACTTTAATCTTGAGAGCTTCTTCTAGATCCACAACTTTACTTTCACTATCTTTACTATTGTTTTCACAAAGAAGAGTATTACACGTGGCCTTCTCCTTTTTCTTCTTTGCCATGAGTGCTTGTAGATCTTCGTCGGAATCTGTTTCATCTTGTTCAATTTTTGCTATACATGATTTCTGAGGTATCTCCTTTCCTTGAGTAACCTTCTTCTTTTGCTTCTTAGCCATGAGCACTTTCAGATCTTGGTCAGAATCTTCTTCATCTTCATTGGACACTTCATCATCATCTTCTTTTGCATAATAACTCTTTCTCTTTTCAAATTGTTTCCCTTTACCATGCTTTTCTCTATAAGGACATTTAGCAGCATAATGACCAACTTTTCCACACTCAAAACATTTGAAGGGAAGCTTACCTTTGAATCTTCCAGTGCCTAGTTGGAGCTTTCTCACGAAATTTGCTTCTTCTTCATCGAATATATAGCTGGATTCTTTGACAACTTCCTTTTCCTTTCCTTTTGTAGATGCCTTAAAAGCAGCTTCTCTTACTTGAGAAGGGCCTCCTTGTCTCATTTCAAAAGCAGTCAGAGTACCATGTAATTGAACAATAGTAAGAGTTTGCAAATCTTGCCTTTCTTCAATAGCTGAAACTTTAGAGTCAAATTTTGAAGTCAATGATCTTAAGACCTTTTCCACCACAGTAGTATCAGCTAAGGTTTCACCCAAATTTCTCATTCGATTTACAATATCATCCAGACGAAGAAAGAAACTGGCAACACTCTCATCACTATGCATCTTCAAATTTTCATATTCAATTCTAAGAGTTTGGAGTTTTGCACTTTTTACCTTTGTGTCTCCTTCATAGCTCAGAATGATTTTGTCCCATATGTCTTTTGCTGAATGTAGCTGCATCACTTTAGCAAATTCTGATTCAGACATGCTTCCCAATAAGACATTCACTGCTTTGGCATTGGTTTCATACTTCTTCCTTTCTGCTGCATCGGTAGGAATACTTGTCGGGTATTGATAACCTTCTTCCACGATTGCCCATACATCTGCACCAAGACTTTGCAGATATGCTTTTGTACGTACCTTCCAGAATATCAGATTGCTTTCATTGAATAGAGGTGGCTTTATAGACATTACTCCTTCTTGACTTCCCATTGCGACGGATCTCCTTTAAGCGATCAAGCTTCTGCACAAGGACCTGCTCTGATACCAATTGTTGGGAAAAATACTGAGAGGGGGGGGTGAATCAGTATTTACTGCATAATCAAAACTTTTTACTTTTTCATTTCTTAAAACCCATACGCTACTTTCCTTCAGTAAACTAGCGTATATACGCGGATCCCCTTTATGAAACTAGCGTATACACAGAGATCTAGATCTGTCATTAAATCTTTACTTATATTATTCCATCATTCATTCATCAGATGTTCAATAAACAGTAAACATGTGCAGTAAGAACAGAATAAACCATCACACAAAGCATCACACATGAACACCAGGATTTTTAGGTGGAAACCCAAGTCGGGAGAAAACCACCGCTGCAGTTGCTCAGCCTTCAAAATTTTATTATAGAGAAAACATCTTACAACATATGTGCTGGTGCAGACTCTACCAGCACGCAGGCACCCACCTGCGCTCGTTTACCAGCCTCTCCTGGAAGGGAGCTCCAACCCCCTGACTCGTTTACTAGCCTCTCCTGGAAAGGAGCTACGACCCCCCGATCTCGTTTACCAGCCTCACCTGGAAGGGAGCTACGACCCCCTGACTGAAGGCTACAACCCTCAGCACCACCTTGGACCACGTTTCATCAATTTTCACACTGGATCCAACAACTTCAATAGAACACCACTTGCGTTACATTTCATCATGTTTTCAAAGCTGGACCTCTCAAACTTTTAAGCTCAAACATACAACCAAACTGATACAGACAACTCAGCACTGTAGAATACAGATAGCAGAAATACAGCAGAATAGATCAGACATTTCTTACCACAGCTTTCAGCAAACCCTAGTTTGCATACGCGCTTTTACTTCACTGATGTCGCGTATATACGCGCTTCCGTCCACACAAACCAGCGTATACTTCAGCACAAATTTCATTGCGCATACGCGCTTTCTCTTCAGTGAAGCCGCGTGTATAAGCGCTTCTTCTGCGGAAAAGTAGCGTATAGATCTTCAATCATTACAGAGCTGCATACTTCTTCAGATCAGACATTCAGTTCAAATTTAACCCTTTTACTTCAGACAGATGTTCGCCTGAATTCAGATCTAAGTCTTCCATAAGCAGATCTAGTAGATACAAGTGCATTTCAGATCTAGATCCCCTTCTTCATCATAGGTGCATCATACATTCAGATTTATCTTCAAGTGTAACCCTTTCCATTCAGATCTACTTCAAAGAGAAGTATTCATTCAAGCTCAGACATCTTGCACCCACACTCACGTTTTGCACAATGAAATTCTTCTCCTTATATATGTTTATCCTTTTTCAATACCATGAGCCCCTTTTTCAATACCATGGGCCAAAACAATACCACGAGCCCAAAACTACCTGGACGGGGTCAATTAGGCGGATCATTACCCAATACAATGGGTCAACCTTTTGGTGGTTACCCTTGGTTTTGCACCTTTTGGCGCGCACAGCCCATACGCGACTTGGCACGTTCTTTTCGCGTGCATACGCGACTTCCCCTAGGCCCAGTCGCGTATACCGAGACCCTTGCTGTACTTATCATACTTTGAGTACATTACGAAATCCTTTTCTTCGTTTTCCCTTTGTCCATCTTGTAGATACATCATATTTTCTTGATCGGGAACATATTCTCCTAGAGCACAACTATCAAATGAGTTATCATCATCTTCATCAAGTGATTTAACGCTAAAGGCATCATATTGTCAACAAACATCATATCACATCAGATTTACATCATTTACTAAGTCCATCAAGTCAAGCATAACTTCATCAGGCGGTTTTCCATCAAGGACAACACATGTCAACAGTCGCATGTCTTTATCTTCATTCAGTGGGTTGCCATCAAGGACAACACTCTGCATCATATTTCCAACAAATAACTGACAAAAAACCAATTGTAATATCCCAAAATAAAGGATTTCTACAGCAATAAGAATACCCTAAGGTATTCCAAAGTTGTATATGTAGCCATATAGCTCATAAAAAATATTAAATCATATGTCCTTCAATAATATGTTCAGCAGCAAGCATTATGATTCATTTCCTCAACCCAAAGTCGGGAAAGCAGTTATTTCAGCCCTAAAAACGTTAATTTTAGAGATGTGCATAAAAATAAGGGCAAAGGATGGTGGGATCCCTTATCTTAGGTAATGAGAGACTTACATACCAAATTTAAGCTGAAACAAATGACTCTAGCTATGTTAAACAGATATCCCACTCCCAATATCACTTAAAAATGCCCAATCCCCACAACTTGACTCAACAGAAATTAACTGAAGCTTATGCAGCATGATTTTCTGAAGGGTTTTAATAAAAAATAGCTTGACTATAAAATCTGGATTTTATTACATGAAAGCATGAAGAAAAATGGAGATTCAGCTCCTTTACACATCAAAGAGGATAACCCGGCAAGGGTTTCCCGAGATACACTGTATAAAAGTGCAGATCTGCAGATCTGGATCTAAAAAATGCAGTATATTGCATTAGTAGCTTATAAATTATATCTAGAGAAAGATAATACATAAACAATTAGATCTACAACAAATCCATATGTAAAAATGTCTTTATTATACATCCCCCTTGGGGTTTTCAGCATTACATGAAGGAACAGGAGTAGATCTGAGTTTTATTGCAGCAGATCTGTAGAATGATTCAGAAAATATGGAATGAACATAACAGTAAATATATCAGATCTGAAATATACATGGATTAGATGGCTAATCCATGGATCACCACGGTGAAGGAAGGATCAATCCACCAGAGATCTCTTCTCCAATTGAATGCCAAAATGCCTTGAAACTCTGCAATTGGGAATAACGCAGTCCAAGAGGATAAACTGTGCTATAAGCTTGAAGTACAAATTCGCTTGATGCCAAGATCAATATTTGAAGCCCAAACTGCTAATACACTCTTCCAGGAGGTTAAAATACACAATCATTGAGAAGAGGCACTAGTATAATCTAGATCTGAGTAGATCTAGTCTCCACTTGTTGAAGCTCACTGAAACAAGTAAATCACAATAGGATTTATGCTGTCTAAGGGAGATGGAGCTTGGCCATATGCCTGATAGTGGAAGAGAAGTACAATTCCCTCCAAGAGCTACTCAATGGAAAGAGAGAGAATCCCTAACAGGAAACCCTCACAAGTCTCTGCTAAACAGCCAAGAGAACTCAAATTGTCTAAGCAGGCATCAAAAACCAATATCATGAAAAACCTTCTCTTGATTCTTCCCCTTCCTTTTATAAGATGAGAGCTTGAGAAATCCTAAACCACCTTCAAAACTCTAGCTCCTTTCACATTGGAACCCTCCAACTAGATCTGCACTGTTTATCTAGGTACATTACATCTGGACAGCGTTGTAGATTTGGTCTTGTTGACCCAGTCAATTGTCACAATCCCTTTTCACACATAAGGGAGTTTCATTAAAGCAGCCTAGATTTAGCCTTGCTCACATGGGCATTGATTTATTTTGTTGCTTAAGGCATTTAATTTGTCCTCCTTTACAATTTTATTCTTGTAACAAGAAAATGAAAACAAAAAGGAATATTCCTATTAGCTTGGGCTAATTAGGAATATTACAGTCCTCCTCTCCAAAATTTTGCTTGTCCTCAAGCAACTGACAAGGTGAGTGTTGCAACTCATCTCCTCCCAAGGCATGGAGTTTGAAATTTGTTTGGGAACTAATTCCCATGTAAAACCTCCACCCCCAAGCTATCATCCATACAATATGAGTCAGCCTCCAACATGGCAACTCATGAAAGATCTCCTCCACCTTAGGCTCCTGCAAAGAAGGTGGGCTGAATAGCTGAACATGATAGGCAAGATGGCCTACCCCATGTTTTCTTCCTCTCCACTCATGGAAATTGTAGAGTACATATTGATCTTGGGCTGCAAATAGGTTTCCCTCAAGTGACAAGAAGAAGAATAGATCTCCAAAGATCCTATCTCCCATGTCATGAATCATGCTGGCCCAAACCATCCCATCCAAAAGGAATGGCACCTCATCACCATTTGGCATACAAATCAAAGAAATGCTGATGGTTCCATGATACCAATGGTCTATCCAAGGGATACAGCGCAATTTTCCCAACATCTGCTTGAGAATGTCATGTGGCAAGTTTTAATGTCCCAAAATTTTGTGGGACATTAAAAACTTTTGTTTTGCTTTAGGAGAAGAATAAATGGGTAGGAAAACCCATTGATAATAAAAATCAGAATAAGGAACCCTTGTAATGTGAAAAGGGGTCAATAAAGAGCTAGATTTCACACCCCATGTGTGAAAAGAGATAATTTGCAGGTGGATAATTCTAGAAGAAGCCAAGTGACTGCGAAGATAGAGAAGATACGATTCCCTTGGTGGGCCAGCGCAGTTTGCATGAGGAGGAGATCATTCTAGAGAGGAAACCCTAAGGTGTGGGGCCCATGGAAAAGCACCTTTCACTTGTTTAAAAGAAGAACAAAGCAACCATTCTCATTCATGCTTTTGATTATTATTTTGCTTGTCTTCTCAGACAAGAGCATTCTCCAGCTATTTAGCTGAGATGCAGTGCTGCTGGCACTAGGTGTCCCCGGGCGGGGATCCCATCTCTTCCATTGAGTAGCTCTTGGAAGAGCTTGTTTTTCATTTTCCCCACATTCTGGCTTGAGGCCAAAGCATTCCATTTAGCTCCAGCACAGTCTCCATTGGTGGTTGAGTTGTGTTGCTGGGTGTTGCAGGGAAGGGTTTCTCAACACCACTTCCGGCATTGTATTTCAGAGGAGGGAGTCTCCATTCCTTTGGGAGATTAGTGGAGGGAGTTCTGATCTTCATTCCATCATCTTTGGCATCAGGCCAATCATTCTCCATCAGCTAAAGAGCATCCCTCTTACTTGATTGCGTAGTTCATAGAGAGCATTTGCAGTGAGGGTTGCAGTATTTCAGTGGGTGATGAGATCTTCTATGAAAGGATCATCCTTTCATCTAGAAGATTGAATAAAGGAGTTTTTTTAGCAAAGGCTTTGCATTCAGCAAGCTCCTTTCATTTCCAGTTTCTAGTGAGTTGCAGCAGCTGCCCAGGAAATCTGGTATTTTGGTAAAAATGCCATTTTGTCTAGTTTTCATCCAATCCCCTTAAGGGATTGTTGTATTGTATTTTCAGGGGTTGAAGCCTTTCTCCCCCTTCTTTATTTGAGCTACATTGATGTATCATTCATGTTCATGTATTTACTATTGCAGTACCTCCATAGACTGTGCAGTCTTATTTGAGAATAAGAATATGCAAGCAGTGTCTTCTCCATTTCTATGCACATGTCTCATTGAGGCTCTTTACTTGTTTTGAGTAAGAGATTCCTTAATAGTTTGTCTACATTTTCAGCTCCATATGTATTTGAAGGCTGATTCAATATTCTTATGACATGGCTCACTAGAAATAACGCAGTCATTTCCTTTGTTGAGCAAAGTGTTGTTGTATCCCTCTTCATTCGGCCTTTTTCTAAAGATACAAGTTAAGGAGGTTTGTCTCAAGCTCCTAGAAGGATTCGTTTTGAGTCCGCTTCAGGATTTTAGCTCTAGAAATATATATCTAAAGGATCCCAGACCGGGGATCAAATCCTGCTACCTCCACTCCTGGAAAATGTGTTTTCCAGGCTTGGATTGATAGCCATTCCTACTGTTAGGGTCCCATGATTTGGCTGATTGGCAAGCCAAATGACAGTGTAACATCAAACCAGTCTTTGGAGCCCAAGGACCTAGCCTTCCTGGACTCAGAGAGGGCTCTCTCTATATGTGTAAGGGATATCTGTGTGTTTGCTTATTGTGTTTTGATTTTAGGCTAGTTATGAAGTAGGTTTTTTGGTTTTGGTTTTTAGGTTGTGAGGGATGAAATTGATCAAAGATATAAGATAGGTAAAAAGATGTCAGATAAACTGGGCTATGGGGTCGAAAAGGTCAGGAAATATATTATATGGTGATACAAGGTTGTTGAAGGGCCAATTTGATTCGAGGTAGAAAGGATCTTTGGGCAAAATGAAATAAAATGGACATCAAGTTTGGGAACTACAAAGGATTTCAAGCATAACTAGTTTAATAGCTGACATAAACATGGTAGGGCAAACCATTAATCATGAGAAATGTAACTATAAGATAATCAATACATAAAAATAAACATTCAAGCCATGCATAGAGATATATCACCCTCTAACTTTGGGAAATGGCTATCAGACTTTGGGGAAAAACACTTAAGACAGACAAACAACTCAAATCACTATGCCGGAATGCCTAAACACAGTGCTTCAAATTATTAGGCACTTTGAAAACAAGATTGCATAGTCTTAGGAAAAGGGCAAGAACAGAACAAGACCTCCTTGGTTCAACAAATGACAATCTAATCAGTCAAAGAGAAATTTCATGGATGGAGCTATGGCTAGCCATGAGTAAGCAAGGCGTACCGTAAATCATACTTAGCATGCATAAAACCATGAATGAAATAAGCAACAATATCCTTAAGTTATTAAAGAGCAATCAAGAATTCTTTAATGTGACTAAGGATGAAGAAAACATGGAAGCTATGAAGAAACAAGAAATTTGAGGTGCCTCCAAGGGCATGTCTCAAATTTGTTCTCTACCGTTCTATAGCAAGCAAGAAACATGGATTCATGAATGAAAACTAGGAAACAAAACAAAGAGAGAGACACTATACCATTCTACCAAGTCATGGAATCCAACAACAATCCTCTTTCATCATCCGAGAACATCCAAGAGACTATCCAAAAGCATGAGACAAGTATTTCTTCCAAAGCTTATATGACCATATATTTCTTCTATCATCAAGTTCAGCCTTGTTTACAATGAAAGCCTTTGGAATATATAGGCTCAAGTGAGGAAAACCTCTTAGTTCAATTTGCACTCTCATTGGCCTATTCAAAATATCTAAACTCGTCCTTGAGGCTTTGCAAAGCCCAAGGCACAAAATATCTCATAAAATATCTAAAAAACGCTAAAAGAGGGAAATAAATTGACTTTTCATAACTTCTCATGTGCAAAAATAGCTAAACGCACATCACAAAAAAACAGTTTTTAAAGGTTCAATTTTTACAAAAATACTCAAAAATTACATCAGCAAAAGGTTCCCTGACTTGTCGGCAATTTTTGGCAGCCTTCCCAATGTCGCAACGAGGCTCATGATAGCTCGTTGGAAAGCTCTGAGTGTCTAATTTCTGAAGAAAATATAATTTTCTCAATCTGATGCCTGGAAGTCCTCCAAAAATAGGCCTATGTGTAAAAAACCAGAAAATAAGGTTTGCTGATAGACCAGGAAGAGTGTAGAAAAAGCGGGCATTTTTCGCCATTTCGGGGGAGAAAATGATCTTAAAATGTCCAGAAAATCGCTAAGTGTGTGCTTTTAAAATTATGGCATCCAATGATACCATTCTCCTCCTTTGTTGATCCCTCAAACTGAAATGGCGAAGCTTATGACTTTTGACCAAAAATGCCAAAAAACCAAAATATGTCGAAAAATGCCCAAAATTGGTCAACATGACCCTCAAGGGTTCTCAAAAAAATGTTGTGAAGCAAAGGCTAAAATCTGAAGTCTTGATATGTCTTTCATCACTTTCCGTGCCGGGCGCTTCCCTTTAGCCTCCTTGAGCTTTTCTTGAGCAGCCTTCAACTTGCGTCGGACAAACTAATTTAACCTTTTGTAATGCCTCGTCATTCTCCTTTGAAGGTCTAAATCCCTGTTTGCCTTCTCCAATTTTCTTTCCAAGTGGTCATTGACTCTCTCAAGCCATGCCTCCTTATTGTTCTCTATCTCCTGCTCAAACAATGCAGTGAGAGAGGTAGATTGGAGAAGGGCATTTTCCTCTTCTTTTTGCTTCTCAAGGGCCTTTTTAAGCCCATGGTTCTAGGCCTCTTTCGCTTAGGCTGATATTCACCTTCACTTTCATCAAACTCGCCCATGAGTTCTTCCAACCTTACTTGGGCTTTGGAAGCCTCCTTCTTGTACTTAGTCACTCGTGTCTCATAAACAACCATATGGACACTTATTTGCCTATTTTGGATTTGCAGAAATTGATTGAAATTCCTTGCCCTATGAAGATCATCCTTCAATGCATCAATTTGGCCTTCTCTATGAATTAAGAGGTTTTATAGAATCTAGGCCTCATTATCACTATCATCACTTTGGACTTGGATGATGTCGAAGGCACTCTCCTGTTCATGACTTCCTTCTACCTTGCCCTTCCCTTTGCTTTGGGTGGCTATTCTAGTGCTCTTCCTCCTAGGCAAATCAATGATAGGCTTCTTTGGCAATTTTCCTTTACTTCGGAGAGCCCTTGTCACATTTGGAGTGACCACTCTAGGCACTCTCTTCTTTGCTATCCCGGGCTTGGCCTTTCTAGGAGAAGAGGGCATGGCCCCTTTACCTTTTTCACCTTGCTTTTCTTCCTTTTGAGTTCATTGTTCTTCTTGAGGAGGCTGTTGTTCTTCTTGAGGAGGCTACTGTGTATCATCTTTTGGCTGCCCTTGCTCATCACTGCCATGCCCTTGTTCATCATCTTCATGCTGCTGCTCTGTCTCATAGGGCTGTTGTGTGTCCTCTTTAGGCTACCCTTTCTCATCACTATCATGCTACCCTTGCTGCTCTGTCTCACAAGGCTGCCCCTGTTCATCCCTTTCCTGTCCTTGTTCATTATCTTCATGCTGCTGCCCTGTCTCACCCTCACTGTCATGCTGTTGTTCAGCACTTTCTTCATCTTTCTCTTGCTGATGTTCATCACCACTGTGATGTCACTGTGTGTCATCATAAGGCTGTTGTTCAGCCTCATCATGAGTCTGTTGTTCACCCTCATCACTTTCATGATGTTCTTTACCCTCATCACTATCATGCTGCTGTTCAGCACTTTCTTCCTCTTGCTCATATCCTTCCTCCTCTTGCTAGTCACTTCCTTCTCCTTCTTCATGTTCCTTTGTTTGTTCTGTAGTAAACTTGAGCCTTTTAATAGTAGTTCTTCTAGAAGAAGGCGAGGGATGATGAGTAGGAGATGTAGGGGATGTATGGACTGGAGGGACAGTGGAGAAATCGGGATGAGTGATGAAAACATCCCAAGAGACCTCTCTCTTTTCAAGTTGATGAAGAATGATGATTTTGATGAGAGAGTGATGGAAGAGACAGGCTATTTGTTGTGAAGGATGCTTCTTCTAGATAGTGGAGGCCATTTTCTCAATGCTCTTGTGTAAGAATAAAGGAAGATTTAGCAATCTGGCTCTAGTGAAATGCATGAGCAGTCGAATGTGATATGCATAAATTCGGGAGAATATTCCGTCACAAGTGAAGTACTTCATGATAATCTTCATGAGAGGGGAATAGCTGGCTAAAAGATATGAGAAAGGGAAAAAATAAGGATATGATTCTTTATGCTCAAGCTTTAGGAAGGGTTTGTAATGATCTGAGTCCAAATGGCTTTGCTTAAACCATTTCTCGCCAATATAGGGAATTTTAGTGGCTTTGGAGATGGATCTTGGGGAGAACTTGAAGTCAAGGCCTGCTAACTGGAAATGCTTATCTTGAAACCTCAAAGCACAAAGGTGTGTCAAAGGAGAAAAACTCTTCACCTCTTGCACCCTTTGGAAAAAATCTAAACACCCGACCTCATGGAAATTGAACAAGACTGATGGGTGTGCATTCACTTCTTCAGTGGAAATAGGTTCATATCTCTTATGCAATCCACTCCTACTATCCTGCCTGCGAGGCATCTTGTTATAGATGCTCTCTGCAAAACCAAACTTCCTCAAAATGTTTTCAAGAATGTGTTCTTCAAACAAAACTATGCCTTCTCTGTCAATTACTGTTTGATCAAGGTAAATTTTCCTCAAAGTTGTATAAAATGTTTTCTTTGCTATTAGGTCTCTGCCCTCTCAGAACACCGCTCTTCTTCTTTTGTATGCCAACAATAAGTAAATTCAATAACAATCACACAATGAACTAAAATGCATACACACAGTCAAAGGGTCACTGTGTTTGGGTAAATTCATCAAGCTCCTTGTTTTTTTGGTGTGAACGCAAATAGCCCTGTAGCAGTTTAAACAACAAAAACTCCTCTTAACCAAAACACTGCCCTTGTATTCACTATTCGTCACAAAGAGTTTGACAATACCTCCAAATGGCAAGTTAGTGCTTCATACACTAAAGTTTGTTTTATGGACAAATTAGGCAGCCTTGACTCTATTCTTCACCACAAGGAGGACTTCTAGAATAAAAGAGCACTCATATAATGATCATTGTAGCTGAAATTAGGCTCCCTATTTCATTTGTTCTAATACTGTTTTTCTGCCTTTAAACAATGCCTCTATCTTTCCTCATTGTTTTGAGGGAAGTTATTGGGCCTTTTGCATCAATAGAAACGCACCATTCTTGTTGTTTCACCTCTAGCAAACATAACCATAGCAAGTCTTCGAGTTTTAAACAAAAACACATCCCTCTTTAAACAACTCAAAACTGTGATTCACACCGTGAGTTTCATCCCTTTTCCATCACTTAATAGTTTTGAAAAGAGAAAGGAGGCACCTAAAATACCTTTGAAAACGATGATGGCGTTTTTGAGGACTTTCGACCAGCTTCCAGACTTGTTGAGGGCGTTTGGACCATTCAAAGTGTGCGCGGCATGTTTAGCATGAGAGAGCGCCGCGCAAAACAAGATATCGGGTCACTTGTCGGGCCGACGTGACCAATGCCTACAGGCACGCTGCGCGGTAGTGTAATCCTTTGGAGAAATCCTGCCTGAGCACGTCGCGCAACTGTATAGGCGTGCCGCGCAGTCAAAAACCCTTGAAAACTCTGCAATTTTTCCCGAAATGCCTCTTCTCTAGTCTCATGAACAGCACAAGGAACGTGGTTTTGCGTTTTGAGAAATTTAAAAAGGGTTTGCAACGGTCCTCAACCTCTTTTGAAAATGAACAAACCAAAGTCATTTTTGTATTTGATTAGTGAGGGTTTTGTCAGAGAGGTTTGAAAATGCCCTTTTTAAACAAAACTTGAATCCCTTTTCTTTAAAACACAACCTGATACCTTTTTGTTTGGAAAAAATTTCATAGTGATAATGACCATTTGTTTTATAAGCCCGACCCCTTTTTGAAAATAAAACAATTTTTTTAAGAATCAAAACTCTTATTGCTTCTCATTTAAGGAATGAAAAAATGTCCTCCTTTTTGATATCTGCACTGTGGAAGGAAAAACTGTTCTAAGCCATGTGAAGGATTGTAGAGATGCCTTTTGAGTGCAACTAATTTTTTGCCAAGGGAAGAAGTTTAATTGTAATTTCAAAATCCCTTTCCACCTCTTGTTTTTGTATGGCTCATCTGCTGTTACTCTTAATCAGTTGAAAAAGGGTTTTATAAAAAAGGAAAAGAAACACCTCGGAATATCATCATCATCCATTTGTTTTTTTCATTTGAAAAGAGGACACCTGTAGAAGACACTTTGTGTTATATGAGGTTTTCTTTGACACTTTGGAGGAGGTAGCTCTTCCCTTTTGCAACCTAAACTGACATTTTTTTCTCTGGATGCTTTGGATATGGTCATGTCCATTGTGAAAACTAAATGAGATGGCAGGTGCTGCTCTGAGTTTCTTCTTTGACTGTGGGTAAAAATCAACAAGGGATGATGCACTAGAGCTGAAAAGTGAATGAGGGAAGTTCCCCCTTTGTTCTTCTATGAAGGAGGTATGCAAGAAACCTGGGCTTCACTGTCATCTGTCTATCAAGAGGGCACTTCTTCTGAAAACGTCTTTTTTACTCAAAATGTGACAGCCAAGCACCTTTGACCTATTTTTATAAGGAAACTGCCTTCATTTGTAACAATGGCATGTAGGTATTGCTTTTGAATGTTTGTTTCAGAACCTTGAAACTCATGCCATAATCCTTCTTACATTTTGTGAGCTTTTGTGTTTAGTTGCAATACATTTATGGGAAAACTAAGCTCAAATCGCCTTCTGTCCAGTATGATGAGTAATTTTGAAAGAAAATTCTCTATGAATAGGAAGGATGGCACCCTTTGAAAAGCAGTTATCACTCTTAGTGGTTTCCCTTGTAGATGATGGCAGGGGTCAATTTGGGACCAAGACACTTTGACTCTTTTGACTATATGCTTTCATAATATTTCTTCAATGATGATGAACCTATTAGCTTCACATTGTAACTCAAATAATAGTGAACTTATGCAAATTATTTTTAAAACCACTGCTTTGCCTCTACCTTTAATCATCATTTTACTTCAGAAAACCTTAGTTGTTGTCTCACTGTATCCTAAGTTTGTCCTTACAATTAATGAAAAGCTTAAAAACAGGCTTTGTCCATTTTCCCTCTGCTTGTAGATGAAGGAGGCGCTCTTAACCCTTTGCTTGTGAAATGAAGGAGGTTCTTCGGTCTTCAAACCCTCTTCTTATGGATGAAGGAGGTTTTTTAGTCATGTCATATCATCAGCCCTTTGACAGTGTTATTTTTTCCTTTCACTATCTTTTCAGGCTTTGACTGTGATTGCAAGAACTTAATGAAAAACTCTCTGCTCTGTACCTACATCCCAGGCTCAAGATTACATTGAGAAGCAGCTATATTCTCATGTGGAGCCAAGTATTTTCTTCTGGGATGCTGGTATGCCTCTATATTTGAAATATCCATTAAAACATTGTAAAAACACCTAGGATCAGTTTGACTTATGGTCCATGTATTGCTGAGACTTGAGGGTGTATTAGTGACGCGACCTAGGGCTGTAACCAACTTTATTTGCAGAATGGGAAGGTCTGTTATGACTGGTCTATAATAGATGGAGGTTCTTTGGCTTTAGGATAGTTTTCCAAGGGAGAAATGCCTAAAGTGCCACTTCCTAACTTAGGGGAGACTTTTTGGATAGATTTGGATTATTTCTTTAGAGCTGATGGGCAGACTAGTATGGCTAAGGCTAGGTAGGATTTGATAATGAGGTTTCATCTCGTCATGGGCGAGATGAAAAAGGTAAGAGGGAAAAAAAAATTTATGGGTGTTTTCCAGCTGGCAAATTTGACAAATTTTTAGATAAGCTACTAGAAAACTTGGCTATTAGAACTAGTCATCACCAACAAGTGAAAAATACTAATGACTAACAGTGGCTCCATTTGGGGAGGGCAGCTCCTTTTCAGGAGGTGTCCAGAATTTCAGATCTTTGGCTTATGAAGACCAGTGCCTTACCCATTGGCGCAAATTTCATTCTTCCTTGATTCTACTTCTGAAAAATGACAGCATGATTAGCATCAATGCTATTTCTACCTACCCCACTACCTTTCCTAACATTTTTTCTTCCTTTGGGTGCATTTGGACTAGCTACCCTTTTGACAATATATATTTTTTCTTTTTGGAAAATGAACTTATCTAATTCTACACTTATATTTGCCGGGAGTTCAGATTAAAATGATGAACTCCTTCATTACTCTACCTATGCTAGATCAACTGTCAAGATTAAGCTATTTGACAGGATTTTGTTCTCTAATCTAAAACATGAAATTGAAAATATGATCAAATCAGGATTGGACAGTCTGATTTGTCATGT
Organism: Pinus albicaulis; assembly: GCA_034641835.2. NCBI lineage: Eukaryota > Viridiplantae > Streptophyta > Pinopsida > Pinales > Pinaceae > Pinus > Pinus albicaulis. The sequence goes on from JAXQQM020063534.1 coordinate 37,681, forward strand.
ATTTGCGGCATGAAAGGAAAGTTGCACATAAATATTATTTTGCATAAAATGGAAACTAGGAAAAATAGGGCTAAGATGCACAATTTTTTTTCATCCCCGCTTCCCTCTTTGGTTCTGTTTTGAGCGTGTGGAACCAGTATATTTTCCTAAACTACTCTCTTTGATAAGTCAAGCTTACACAATGTTGACCATCTTTTTCACTCACTAACTTATCAGAAAATAAATTTAAAACGTGTTGAGCTATGATTAGGCTAGATATCTGAACAAGACATTTGAGTACTAGTAGCGGCATTTAGACTTGCGCGCTTTCTGATTGACTATTTTTTGGAACATGGGGCCTTTTTATATTTTTCAACTGCCCTCTTTTCTATTCTTCTATCGTTTTTGACTTTTCTGTTTTATCTATTTTTCAAACAGTGGTATATACAATGATTGAAAATGTTTTAAACTTAGAAATATTGGAAATGGTGAAACTTAAGCATCTTATCCTCGTAAGGATCTCCTACCATTCTTCACCCATCTAGTTCTTGAAAAGAAAAATTGGGAAAGTTTTCTCTTGTAAACATGACATAAGGGTTCATGCATGAATCTCTGAACAAACCCGTATCTTCCCGATGTACCTCTTTGTACCTCTGATTTCCACTCCTTCCTTTACTGTACACCTTCTTTAATTAATGCATATATTCTTTGTCATTTTTGAAATAAATAATGACATCATCAAGGTATGTTAAAATGCAGAAGTCCAGGACTGGAAACATGGCTTTCAAGAGCATATTTTTGATATCCAGTGGTTTTGCAATTCTGAGTCTGAAACTGGAACTACTTCCAGCATACTGAAAAAAATCTTTCAACTGTCTACTTTGCAAGGGAATCAGTTGGCTATAACCTGAAACATCATCTTGCAAAGGCATATGATTAAAAGAACTTATCATCGGTATATCATGGTCTTGGGTAGGAAGGATAAAATTTATATTATAGGGGTGTGCATTAGTGTTTCTAAAATCAAAACATACCCTATTACCAGCTATTTTATCTTTGATTATTACTGATTGGTTCAGATTTTTGTATTTCATTTTGTCGAAGTTGTTTCTTGGAGTAATGGTAGTGGCATAGTGTTTCTCATTGTTTTCTCTGCATGAGGTAGTATTTTGCATGAGATTTCCAATTCTAGCAGTTCTAAGTCTTTGATGGAATGACAGGATATTAGCCAGTTTAAGTAACTCAGGTATATTTGGGCTACAATTATCATGTTTGCTCATAAGGAGTTTATCAGGTACTTTTTCTGGATTTTGAGCTATTATGGCTACAGTCAAGGTTTCACTTGCAGTGGAAGAGTTAGGTGATGGTAAATATTTGAGGTATGGTAAAAACATTAAGCTTCCTGCTCGTGAGTTCCGAAAAGGTTTGTGATATGTAAGTCCTCTAATTCCTTTATTCGAAAAAAGTTTCCTGATGTTACTACTGATGTTTGACTAAGGTTCGAGCAATTCGCTTGATAGTACATAATGGTTTGTGCTTATTGCTCTATTCCTATTTCAGAAGTAACATACCTACTTTCCTCAAGACATAGCTGTTCATGATCGTGGTAGTTTTGAGTGTCTAGTTCATCATAAAGAACTAGGGGCAGCTGATGTAGTGGGTCTAATTTTGTTTCAGTTTTTTCTGACTGTTCTTCAATGTCCTCATCAGTATGCAAAATAAAAGAGTTCAGGTTGGAATGCAAGGAATACATTCGAATGTTATCTGGCCTCTCTTGGCTACTGATCATGTATTTCATGTGTGACTCTTGATAGAGTATTCTTTTTTGGTCAAACACAGGAATAGTGGTGTAAGACATATCAAGTTGAATATTCCCTTGGAGCTTGGCTCCCCAAGATCTGGATAGAAGCATTCCGTACTTGGGGGGAATGTCTGCTACCACTATGTTCATGATCAGATGTTTTGCGGGTATTTGGGCCAAACTAAAACACAGATCCTTGATTAAGCCTAGACATTTGACTCTACTAGAATCAAAAGAATATAAGTCTTTGTATGGTCTTGTGATTTCTAGGCCTAATATTTCCATTACAACCTTTGGCACAAAATTATGTGAGGCGCTGGAGTCTAGCATGGAATTGTGAAGGATTTGGTCATGGATATTCAAACTGATGTAAAAGGGAAGAGTGGTTCCCTCTTGGAATTTCTCTTCTATTTTCGGACCAAACAACACTTCAGGAGTGTCATCAGCTAGATTAAGGGTGTTCGCATCATTCCCTAGATTCAGGACCTTTAAAACTTGGGATTTATAAGAGCCTTAGGCGATGAGCTCGGTAAGAGGCATGATTATCTTTATTTTGGTGATTTCGCCCTTAAAACTAAAAGGTAGCTGAAGTTTAGACATGTTTGTTTCAGCTTTTCAGCCATGACCTTCTCTATGTTCTGAGTTTGCTGGCTCTGTTTCGGGATTCTGTTTGCTACAGCCATCTCGGGAATATTTGTGGAAGTACTAGGAATATCTGAGCTAGGATTAGTTTGGGTAACTCTATCTTTGTTTTGGTCGTTTTTCCCGACCATGATTTTTTTGTTGTTTACTGCTTTCTTAAGAATGGTATCAGGGATTTTAGTAGTGTATGAGCTACCTTTCTTAAAATTGTCTTGATTTTTTCTACTTCTAAGGTCATACTGCCTGTGAGCTTCTATTATATCATTCTGAAAATCTATGGCAGGATCCTCGGGATCTTCATAGTTGGTTTCATCCTGATTTGGAGAGAAGAATGCTTGTTCTTCTTCCGTGAGGTACACCTCACTCTCGTTATCAGACCCTATGAGGTTGAAATGATTTTCATCAATGGGTTCTATATCCCTATCATCTTCTTCCACATAATTTTCGTTAAATGGTGGCCTAATTTGCTGGTCATTTTCCCTTGGTTTGTTTTGAGGTTGTTCCCTCCTAATATTTTGGTTCCGGTTTCTGTTTGGAGGGATTTGCTGGTTGTCCCTAAGAGGGGTCTTCTCACTTATCTTTTCCCACATTTTGGCCATGGACCTGACCAAATCATCTATTCTAGGATCTAGGGAAGGGGATGAAGTGGAGACCTCATCCCGGTAGGTGAATTTCCTTTCTTATCTAGTCCTAGCTCTTTTTTCTGCTAAGTTGGCTTCTGCCCTTATGGCTACTTTTTTCATTTCCTCTAAGGTAAGGGGGTCCTTGTCTCTTAGCTGATAAGTCATGTCTGGGTAAAAACCCTCAGGGAACTTTGCCAAGGCTAAACCAAGTGGGGGTTTGAAGTGAGGTGGGAGGGCGTTATATACACTGTTGAACCTAGTGCAATATCCCTGGACACTTTCCCCATTTTCCCGTTTTATATTGTTATATTCTGACAAGATTTGAATGGGGTTATTTTGGATTTCCCACTTGTTTATGAAGACTTGGTAGAGTTCTGGGAGGTTGTGGATGATGTTTGGAGTTAAGATCTTAAACCATTTTTTGGGTTCCCCGCCCAGGATTTGGGCGAACATTCTCATTCTAATGGTCTCTTCTTATAATTCCATGTATTCAAAGGCATCGCTAATCCTATCTACATGTTGTTGAGCTGTGGTAGTATCAACTCTGGTAAAGTGTGGGATTTTGGATTGATATTCATCTTGTAAGGGAGCCAAAGGTTGTGGCAACACCAAGGGTGCGTACCAGGCTGCCATGATGGGAGCTAATGGGTGATGTACAAGATGAGGGCTTGTGGGATGAGCTGAAGTGGTTTGAACAGTAGTGGTTTGGATAGGTGTGGCAGATGTACTTGGGCTAGTGATCTGATTTTGAGCAGATCTGGGATGGTAGGAGACAAAGTGATGGAGAAGCTGAAAGTCGGGAGGTGTGGTAGGTGAGGCTTCTCTACTGGGACTCTGTGGCAGATCTAGGGGCTCAAGATCATCAAAGTCTATCTTACTTTGTGACTTGCTTCTAAAAATGGTTTTTGTTGATTTTAAGTCAAAGGAGGAATCCGGTAGGGTAGTGATATGTTCAGGTACTGATCTTGCTTTACGGATGGACCTATCGGTAGCTAGATTGTCAGTTTCAAAAGCTTGCCACAGAATATTTTCTGGGTCATCTACCATGATAGGGGGATTTGGGTCTGGATGAGATCTGGTGTGGATTCTTTGTGAAGCCAGATTTCGGGTCTAGAATTTAGAGAGGATGATATTTTTGAATGTTTTGGATGGATGGCCTCTCTAAGGTTTTAATAATGTGAAGGATGGTCAAAACTAAAAGGATGGACTAGTGGAGTCACCAGGTGGATTTCTATGAGAACTATGGTCCACCACCAACAATATCAAAGATGCTTTTAGAAAAAGTTTTATAGCAACTTTGAGATGAAAACTTGCAAAGAAGAGTGATTCACTGGGTTTCAACAGTTTGCTAGATTGTATGGAAAAGCTAATGGTTCTCTTGGCAAGAAGGCTTTCTTCTTATATCCTATGTTCAGGTGAGGTTTTCTGAATCACTAAGTTATACTTAGCTTGTCACTGATTACAGAGTTTCCACCCTCAGTTTAAATTTTTGGAAGGATGAGTTAGCAGAAAGGTATGGTTTATGAATTTTTGGTATTTTATGGAGTTTTTAGGCCTACTAGAGGCTAGTGGACTTGCCAGGTGGAACTTGGTTGTTTTGAAAAGATGTAGCTTTGGTCCACCACCAGTAACTAGGGAAAAGCCAATCTGGGAATGTTTTGGGGTTTTTCTGAGTTTTTATGTGCAGCCTATGGTTTATTAAAGTATTCTAAACCTGTTTCATCACTTTGCTAGGGTGGCAAGAACAAAAAGAGTTTACTCTAAATGGTTTTATGGACTGCTTGCCTATTTAAGTTTTGAAGACTAATGAATCTACAAGAGTTTGCTAGATTATTATGTATTCAGTTTGTCCCACCGTGATCGCCATTATGTTAGTGAGCGGTGGGATAAGTCGATCGGATAGTAGCCTAGAGTTTAGTAAAGTAGTAAGGCCTACTGGAGGCTAGTGGAGTCGCCAGGTGGATTTTTAGTTGTTTTGAGGTATATGTGTATGGTCCACCACCAGTACTGACAAAATCCAATCTAAGGGAGTTTTTGGGGTTTTTCTAAGTTTCTATGTAGTCCTAAGGTTTGTAATAGTGTCCTACAACTGAGTCATCATTTTGCTAGGATGGTGAGACAACCAGATTCTACTCTTCTAAGTTTGACTGAGATTTTGAGAGTTCCTAAGGGATACCTAGGATGTTTTGACTCAAAGTCCCACCGTGATCGCCATTATGTTAGTGAGCAGTGGGATAAGTCAGCCAGATAGTATTCTCAAAGGTCTCTAAAGATTTTAGGGAAACTAAGTTTGTTTATCACTTAGAGTCCCACCGTGATTGCCATTATGTTAGTGTGGCGATGAGGTGGCTCAATCGGATAGTATCCTAGAGTTTAGTAAAGTAGTAAGGCCTACTGGAGGCTAGTGGATTTGCCAGGTGGATTTTTAGTTGTTTTGAGGTATATGTGTATGGTCCACCACCAGTACTGACAAAAACCAATCTAAGAGAGTTTTTGTGGTTTTTATGAGTTTTTTATGTAGTCCTAAGGTTTGTAAGAGTGTCCTACAGCTGAGTCATCATTTTTCTAGGATGGTGAGACAACCAGATTCTACTCTTCTAAGTTTGACTGAGATTTTAAGAGTTCCTAAGGGATACCTAGGATGTTTTGACTCAAAGTCCCACCATGATCGCCATTATGTTAGGGTCCCGTGATTTGGATGATTAGCAAGCCAAATGATAGTGTAATATCAAACCAGTCTTTGGAGCCCAAGGACCTAGCCTTCCTAGACTTAGAGAGGGCTCTCTCTATATGTGTAAGGGATATCTGTGTGTTTGCTTATTGTGTTCTGATTTTAGGCTAGTTATGAAGTAGGTTTTTGGGTTTTGGTTTTTATGTTGTGAGGGATGAAACTGATCAAAGATATAAGATAGGTAAAAAGATGTCAGATAAACTGGGCTATGGGGTTGAAAAGGTCAAGAAAGCTATTAGATGGTTGTTGAGCTAATTTATGTACCTCAATTAACACAATTATTTCTTATCAATCCGGGTTGTTTATGCTTTGAGGCAAGTTCACTATATGTGAAGATCAGATGTAATCAAACCTTGAAAGATAAGTTAAAAAGCTGAAAGTAATACATACTATAATTCTAATTCAATTAGTTTAAAAAGAGGAAGAATATTGAAATGGTTCTTGACTCAAGAAGTCCACTTTCACCTCAATTACCACTTAATGAATCAGAGATTAAAATCAAGAGCTTAATATGGATAAATTATTAATGAAAGAAACTCTTAACTTAAGAGACACATAAGGTATTCCATCATAATTCATTCATCTCAATATCAAAATCTCAATAAGAAACTACTTGCACACAAGCAAAGGAAACTAGTTTTAATTCATCATTTTAGTAGAAGGGATGCTCAACTTGAACACCTGTTTTTCCAACTTGATAAAGTGATGAATAATATATGAACTAATGAAATCAATCATTATGCATGAATCATGAAGCAATCTGAAATAAAGCTTTGAAAAACCAGTTCTACAATAATCAGATTACAAGGAAATAAAACTAGTTAACAAGAAAGTGTACTTAGCTTGGAATGGGGGCCCTCCACCCTTGCCTTGCACACTTGAGAGGTGATCTCAGAAGCTTAAATTCAGTTACACATCCATAGAATTGAACAGAAAAATAATAATAACACAAGTCTTCAAATTAGCTCCTCAATCCAAAGGTGTCACAGCATAAAAGTATATTAAGTTAATACATAAGCCATCAAAGTTTTGGCTTTAAATAAGAAGTCTCATGAAACAAACTGATCTATATTCACTCAAAAAAACCCATCTACTCTCATCCACCTATCTAAGTCGAATTCATTACTCTTATCCCAAGAAATATGACCAATCCCATAGAATCTCAAAATTGCCCTATTTCTATGGGATTTCTGAATGACTAGTCATGATTGACTAGCACCAAATGGGCCTAATAAAGCTTGTTCTGTTCGAACTAAGCATAGCTGGCTTAGTCCTAGTTCCCAAGCTGTCCATCCATGCATTCAATTCGTGCCCAAGTGTCCTGCAACCACATCAACCATAGAGCTATTACGGGAATTTCTGAATCTGCCAATTTTGCACTTAAAAACCAAACTTTCATAAAAACTTTAGAAATTGAAAAATTAAAATTAAATACTTGAATGGATATCAAATATACATAAAAATGGAATAAATGAAGGGAAAATGGATGGGAAATAGATGGATTAGTAAGTTTCTTTGAGCAAAAATAAGACCAAAACTAAGGCCCAACATCTCTCCCTTGCTTATCATCAAGCATGTCCCCATGCTTGTTTATTCCTCTTTGACCTTCTTCTCTCTGTAGTAGATGCTGTACCTGTAGATGCTTCCTGTTGTGCTGCCCTGGCCAAACAATCCAAACCCGTGTCATGTCTTTCCCTGAACAAAGCTGCTTTGACCTTCTGTTTTTCATACTTTGCCTGCCACATATTCTTTTCCTTTAACCACTTAAATGCTTGCTTAGAAAGTAGATTATTTTTCCGTTTCAGTCTCCCCAATTCTTCTTTTAATTTTTCAGTTACCTTAACCAATTTAGCATTATCTTTCTTATTTGCCTTGTTTTCCTCTTTTAATTGTTTCTCCACAATTTTGCTAATTTCCAATTGGTCAGTTAAGTCCCTGATTCTTCCAGCATTGATTTCTTTTTCAAAATCTTGTGTTGTTTTCATTAGTGATGCTGCTGCTGCATCATCATATGAAGAATCCCTCTCAAATACTTCTTGTTCAATGTCATTTTCTTCTTGTTGTCTTGGGAAATATGTTTCTTCTTCCTTGTCTAAGTTAATGGGACTTTTATTCCTAAATCTTCTAGGAATAGACATAACAAATGTTTCATTTTCCTGCATGGCCATGTTATTCTGCTGTTTAGCTCTTGTTCTGGGATACAAGGGTGATTTCATCAATCCTCTGTTTTCCTACTCTGTTTTATCCTGCACTTCCTTAATATGTTCAATGAACTGATTTTTAGACATGAACTCTCTCCATACTATGCCCTGTGACCTCACCTGATACTCAACTAGGATTTTGATCAATCCTTGATGGTAAATCTGTCCTGCTTTAGGCATGTGTTCATGTTTTACTGTTTCAATCATTCTCAAGAGGCTCCTATATAGGAAATAAGGCAAATTAATCCTATCCTCTCCCTTAATATGCTGTAGAAGTCTGACATGATACAAGTGGGCAACGCTATATCCTCTATCACAAGTCAAAAACTTCTGGATGACCAAAACCAACTCACCCCATGGTTCATTGAACCATTCCCTGGGTATCCCTTTTGTTCTATCAAAAGTCCCTTTCTGGTTCTTTTCAAGAAAGAAAGTCCAAGCTTTCTCCTTGAAGTGCAGGCCTTTGTAATACTTCTCACCTATCATGGGTAGATCTAAAGCTTGGGAAAGATATTCCTGGGTTACAGGAATAATGACATCTCCTACCCATGTCTGGTCTTGACTGAAGTTATTTATAAAGTCCCTGGTTATCTGTTCAGAGTGGCCATCAAATTTTTGTAAAAAGCTTATCATCCCTGCTTGGTAAAGTTTTTCTATAGTTTCCTTCCCCCAACTCTCTATCTGAAATTTTGGCTCTACTCTGACTGACATTGTTTCTGAAAACCAATGAATGAATGCCTCTGCTGTTACTAATTTCATCTTGACAATAAAAATAACTATTGTTCGTTTTCAAAACGAAATTTTTTAAAAAGCAGAGAAGCTTACCTTCCTCCTTTCAACAATTTAACTCTGACTTCTGTTTACTCTTTTCTCTGCAGCAGCACTGTTTTAGTTCCCTGTTCAAGCAAGCAAACATCTGTATACCCCTGTCAATATACTAATCTCTGTTCTTGAAAACAAAATACATATGCAAACAATGTTCCATGTATGCTCATCGCCTTATACTGTTGCCAAAATCAAACCATAGGTTCACTGTGTATGTACAATCAAGAAAAATAAGGGGTGTTTTGATTACAGCGCATGCGTATGGCTCTCGGCCTCAAAACACAAATGATAAAAAAAACACAGCGCATTTAATCTGAGTTTTAAATGGCTCGGTAAATAAACTCCCTTTGGCAACCAAAAATCGCACATGGCATGGCTCGTTCGGCCCTTAAAAACTTCAATCCCCTGTTTCGGTTAAAACAATAAACAAAAACGCGCAGGAAGCAAGGGTTCATAACAGAGACATATGGCGTTTTCATGTTGACTGTTTGTTGAAATGTTAATGGAATCAGCGCGCACAACAATTCAATCAATCAAAACAAAGCGCAGTGCGCATTCAACCAACAGCGCGCACAATTCAATCAACAAATACCGCCTATATGCCATAACAGTCATATTTCGGTGCCTCCTCTGTTCATAGACTTCGTTATGAACACGGCACATCGTTAAAAATCCACATGAATTCACCAGACCCTAACGTGTTATCCATGCAATGAATTTACATTTAAACGCTGCGTGATTCACTAGTTTATGCCATGATTTACGCAGTGAATCAACTGATTTAGTGCTGTGGTTTCGGCATTACCTGTTGTCAACGAGCGCTTGAGGAATATCCGGCGCTCCAAATCCCTGTTCAACCGTTCAATTGACTGGTGGCAAGAGCAGAGTATCACAACCATTAATTAACAGATACAACATATACTTCCACTGTTTGCTGAGCTTTAAACAATTATTCCATTACCTGATTGAATCCCAAAAATCGGTGATCACTGATCGTTAAAACCGGGATGATTTTCCTTCTTAAATCCGCCTAAACTCGCTTCTCCCTTCTTTTCATTAGTTTGCAGCTTCAAACACCTTCTCTCTGAGCTCTTTGGCAATGAGGACTGAGGTCTAAACGGTCATGAATTGACCGAGTTCATGGGTGTACTGTGCGCCTCTTTGTTCATTGGTGTTTACAATGCGTGGTTGGTATGGCCGTCCTGTTTGACCAGTCACCCGACTGTGTCATGAGGATGGCCAAATCGTTGTTTTATTTAATTATTACCACCGTCGTGTGCGTGCAATGATATTCCAGCACTATTCGTATTGCAATGAGTGTGTGCAATTACCATTTAACAATACCCCGCCAGATCATAACCATTATGCACAGTCGTGCCATATAGTTTTTGCGCGGCCGTCCACCATTTCTCATATGCGCCCTTTCCTAAGTTTATACCATATACCTTCGCTTATATCATATATCATATACGCTTTGGGTTATGATATATATATAACTATGGCGCATGCATACCATTTGGACTATGGTATATATTTACTTTGATTTCCATATAGCGCATGATTTTTGTTTGGATTATATAGCATATCTTTATAATTTTAAAATGACCATCTTAGGTCATATTTAAAATTATCACCATTACTAATGCTTGAGTTGTTTGTGCAGGTTGTCATATTTAAAATTATCGCCATCACTAATGCTTGAGTTGTTTGTGCAGGTTGAAAAGTTGTCCCAGTTTGGTCTTTTAAGCTCTTAAAGAAAAATACTTAGGGGTTAATGAAAATAAGGAATATGTATGGAAATGAAATGGAATTATGATGTATAAGGGTTATAGGATATATATAGGATATGAAATGATAATGAATATCCTCAGGTACTAATTTCAACTTAACAAAAACTAAAAATTTCTAAGAAAAATTTGAATTTTCAAGCACAAAATGACTATACATATACTCCCCTGGATGATGTCTGTACAAGTGGGATGAAATCAATTGATCAAATGTTGTAGATGGATCAAAAAGTAGACTTTATTGCTGCTCCTTGTTCTTCATGCTCTGGTTCTTTAATTGAAAAGGCAGGTCCCTTTGTAATGATTCTTTGTTTCAGGTCCCTCTGCACTGCTTACAGAATATGCACATGTTGTTTTGACATTGGCAGGTCTTTCAGGTCCCTCTGTAATTATTTCTTATTTCAGGTCCCTCTGTTGACAATGCAAGTTCCTTCTATACTTCAGCTTTCCAGCTAAAGATCTGATGCAAGTCTCCCCCTTGTTTAAGATGTGACTTGTCCTCAAGTCAGTTGTTGGTGGAGAGTACCTGTATTGAAATTATGTGAGAACAGTAAAACAAGAATAAGGAATTCATAGAGTCCAAGTTGCCCTGGTTTTCCCCTATGAATTCATGTTTGCTAAGTGCCAGTTGTCTGGTTTTCACTAGCAAACAAATTATTTTTTATGTTTTTTTTTTTTTTTTTTTTTGTGTTTTTTTATTCAACTACAAGACTGGAAGATGGCTGAGCCTGGTGTGCCATGACTTCCAGTTCTGTATCTTCTATCAGTTGTTTCATAAATGCTTCTTTACTGATAGGCCTATTATAAACTTTGAGCCTATGTCCATTCACTATAAAGGAGGTGGAGTCCTGGTCGATTGTCCTGATTTTGACTGCTCCATTGTCAAAGATTTCGTCAATTTCATATGGGCCTAGCCAGTGTGTTGTGAACTTTGCTTTGAAGTCTTTGAATTTGGAGTCAAAAAGTAATGCCCAGTATCCCTTGCGAAATGTCTTTGTTTTGATATATCTGTCGTGCCACTTCATTCTTTGTTGTTGCACCAATGTAGTATGTTCTATGGCTTGTTGACGATGCTCATCCAATTGATTCAGTTCCATGATCCGCTGCTGTTGTGCTTCTGTCAGGTCTAGTCCTAGTTCAGCTGCTAGTCTGTATGTTTGTATTTGAAACTCTATAGGCAATAAGGCCTCTTTCTCATATACTAGCTGGTATGGACTAAAACCAGTTGTATTCTTCCATGTGATTCTGTAGGCCCATAGTGCATCTTTTAATTTTTCAGACCAATCTTTTCTGTTCAGCTGTACTGTTTTTGTCATGATATTTTCTAGGACTTTATTTGTTGATTCAACCTGCCCATTTGCTTGAGGATGATATGGTGTAGATTTCTTGTGTTTGATCTTGTATTTCTCTGTTAGATCTCGTACCAGCTTTGATGTAAACTGTGTTCCTTGATCTGTTACAATTTGTCTAGGTACTCCATATCTGACAAAGATTTCTTCAAAAAGAAAGGTGACCACTGTATCTTCTATTGCTCTATTCACTGCTTTAGCCTCTACCCACTTGGTTACATAATCTGTACATACTAAGATGTACTTCTTTCCATTTGATGGTGGATTGATGGGTCCAACAAAGTCAAGTGCCCATTGCTCAAATGGTTCTATGAGGACCTGTGGCTTCAGCGGCATCTCATCTGCTGTGATTGGTCTCCCTGTTCTCTGGCAACTGTCACATTGCTTGACATATTTCTTAGAGTCTCTGAAGATGGATGGCCAGTAGTAGCCCAGTTGTAGCACCTTATATGCTGTTCGTTTATCTGCAAAATGGCCACCACATTGTTCATCGTGACATGCTCTTAGAATGTCTAATATTTCATCTTCTCGCACACATTTTCTAATTATCAAATCTGAACCAGTATAAAATAAATCACCATTTACCCAACTATACCTAGAGCTTTCTCTAACAATTTTGTGTCTTTGCTTTTTAGTGAATTGAGTTGGAAACTTTCCAGAAGATGAATAGTTTGCAATGTCTGCAAACCATGGTGTTCTTACTGTGATGGCAAACAGGTGTTCATCGGGAAAGTTATCTGCAACCGGAGTTGGATCATTGGGTGAATGTATGCGGGACAGAAAGTCAGCCACTTGATTTTCCTTGCCTGGCCGGTCTTGTATTGTGATATTAAATTCTTGCAATAACAGTAACCATCTTGTTATTCTTCCATTGGTGATGGGTTTATTCATCAAGTATTTGATTGCTGAATGATATGTATGAATGAAAACTTGATATCCTGTTATATAATGTCTGAATTTGTTTACTGCATGTATAACGGCTAACATTTCTTTCTCTGTGACTGTGTAGTTCAATTCTGCAGGTGTTAGATTCTTGCTTATAAAATATATTGCATAATTGAACAAGTTCTCTTTATGTCCAAGAGAGGCACCTATCGCAATATCAGATGCATCAGTTGATATATGAAATGGCAAAGACCATTTTGGCCCACGGAGAATGGGTGCAACTGATAATTTCTCTTTCAGAATTTGAAATGCATTTTGACAGTCATTTGTCCAGTGAAATTCAATATCTTTTGCTAATAGTTTAAACAGAGGTTGGGCTATTTTACTGAAATTTTCAATGAATCGTCTATAATAGCCTGCATAGCCTAAGAAACTTCTTACCTCTTTCTGTGTTGTAGGAGGCATTAAGTTTACTAGAACTTGGATTTTTGCTGGATCCACTTTAATTCCTGAAGCAGAAATATGGTGTCCCAGAACTATTCCTTCTGTCAACATCATATAGCATTTCTCATTGCTTAATGACAAATTTGTTTCAATGCATCGTTTTAGAACTTTCTCAAGGTTATTTAAGCAATCATTATATGTGTTTCCATAAACTGTGAAGTCATCCATATAAACCTCTACACATTCATGAATTAGATCAGCAAATATTGCAAGCACTGCTCGTTGAAAAGTTGCAGGTGCATTACATAAACCAAATGGAAAAACATTATATGCATAGGTTCCCCATGGGCAAGTGAATGTTGTCTTGTCTTGGTCTTCTGTTGCTATTCTTATCTGATTGTATCCGCTAAACCCATCTAAGAAGGAGAAATTTTTTTTTCCAGCTAATGAGTCTAACACTTGATCAATGAATGGTAGAGGAAAATGATCTTTTAATGTAGCTTTGTTTAGTTCTCGATAATCCACACATACCCTCCACTTTCCATTTTTCTTTGGTACAATAACCAGTGGAGAAACCCATTGACTATCTGAAATAGGATAGATGAATCCAACATTTAACAATTTTTGCAGTTCTTCTTTCACTATTTCTTTCATCATGGGATTCATTCATCTTTGAGGTTGTCTTACAGGTTTGAGTTGATCATCTGTATAGATGTGGTGGACACATGTGCTAGGATGGATTCCTTGCATGTCAGTATAATCCCAGGAAAATGCTTTTGAATATTTCTATAATAATGCAATTACCTCTTGCTCTTGTGCCGATTGCAACTGGTTTCCAATGTTTAAATGTTTTCCAGGATTTACCTCAATTGTTTTTATTGTTGGATTGGAGATTGTGTTTACAGGAAAGATGTCTATAAAAGATTTCCGCAAAGTTTGACCAGTACAAGTTTCCTGAAAGCATTGATTCAAAAGGTTATTTGCAGCTTCATATTGGACTTCTCTAAGCTTCTCTGAAATACTTGGTTCTGAAATGAAAAGATCCATTAAGTCTTCATTCTCTTCTTCTTCTCTTAAATCAAAGAATTGATTTATACTTAAAACTGATTTAGTTTGCTGTTTTTCTTGAGCTTCAAGCACTGATTCTAAAGAAGTTGATTGTGCAGGTGAATAAAGAGCAATGTGTTTCCTTTCATCTCCATGTGAAATAATCATGCTTCTTGATCTGCATCCTATGAAGGCATCAGCGGTAGCTAACCATGGTCTGCCTAAGATTAGAGGATGTCCTCCCAAATTTGTTTTTGGTTGCAAGATAAGGAAGTCAACGGGATACTCCCATGAATCCAAAGAGACTATGATATCTTCCAATATTCCTTCAGGAACAACTTTAGATCTGTCTGCTAGTTCTAAGATTGTAGAGGTTGATCTAATGTTGTTCAAATGCAAAGTTTTCATTGTCTCCATTGTCATTACATTTATAGCTGCTCCCAAGTCTATTAATGTGTTTGGTACTGAGAAATTATTTATTGATATAGTAACCATAGGGATACCGGGATCAATATATTTTTCTACTATGGTTTGTGTAGACATGAGACTTGCTAGTTTACCAATGACTTGGATTGTAGTAGGATCCTTCTTCTTTTTCTATGATTTCTTAATGCACAATTCCTTTATTGTTTTAGCATATATTGGTATTTCTTTAATTGCCTTCAACAAAGGAATTTTTACATAAGCATTTTTTAACTCATCTAAAATATCAAATTTGGGAAGGGTTATTTCTTTTTGTTGTTCCACTAACCTTTCAGGATAAGGTGGTGTTTGTGTTGTAATGTTTGTTCCTTTCTGAATTTGTATCTTAGTTTGTGATGTTTCAGGTGATTCTCCTTGTTCGATTGGTTCTTCTATAATTGGAGGAGAATCCTTTTTAAGCACTTTTCCAGACCTTAGATGGACTTCATTAAGAGGAAGAATTGAATATGTGGGAAAACATGCTGCTTCTTCTACAGTGTATGCAGCTTTGTCCACCTTATTATTCGGATTTTCCATTGGTTGGGCTGGTAATTGAGTTGGTCTGGGTTGATTTGTGGGTAGCTGTAACTGTTGTGGTTGGGTCAACAACGGTGGAGGATTCTGCTGTGGAAACGGGATGGATTGTGGATATGCAGAATGTTGTTGTTGAAATGGTATGGATTGAGGATATTGTGGATATGTAAATGGCTGTTGGTATTGTTGCTGGTATTGTTGTTGATACTGTTGAGGTGGCTGGTTTACATAACCATATCCTCTCCAACCTTGTGCAGGTTGTTGTGGATATTGTTGTGGAGGCCAAGCTTGCCATGGCATTGGAGGGGTCCAAGGATTTTGAGGTGGATAGAGGTAATTTTGTTGAGGGAATTGTTGTTGATTTTGTTGAGGCATCCTAGGTTGCCATGGTCTTCGTGGTGCTACATAATAAAAACCTTCTATTCCTGGCACTTCTTCCATTGAATTCATTTGTAATTCTTTCAATCTTAAACAATTTTCTGTGGAATGATTTTCTGTACAAAGACCACAAACCTGAACACTCTGAACACTATCCAAAGGACATTCTCTCAATGGATGTTTCTTTCTACATTTGGGACAAAAGATTGCTAGAGCTTGTTCTTGTTCTTCTTTCTTCTTATTTGCCTTTAGCACATCTACTTGTGTCCCTAATGTACTCAAGAGATCTGTTTTGAAGTTCTCCAATAAGCTTCCTATTTCAGCTCTTGTTATCCCTCCTGCAGCTGACTTTGCTTCTTTTGAACTTACTTCTCTTCTTCCTGTTTTTGCTCTTCCTCTAGAATATTTTTGACATAAGTCAACAATTTCTTCGAATGGTAGGTTTGAAATGTCTCCTTTACCCATCACATTCAAGATGTCAAGGTATTCATCCCTTATACCCTTGAGAAAGATTGTTCGAATGGTTTCTTGATTTAGAGAGTGTTGTTTAGATTTTTGTAGATTATATAAAAATCTTTCCAAATATTCTTCTAAACTTTCATCTTCTTGTTGTGTCATTCTGAAAATATCTTCCTTTGAATCTCTAGATCTACAATAAGCTTGATATTTTTTAAGGAAGACTGATCTCATATCATCCCAAGAAGCTATTGTTTGTTCTCCTAAACCCATAAACCATTTCAAAGCTGCTGCTTTTAATGTTGCGGGGAAAAGACGAAGTTTATTAATGTCATCAGTGTATCCATATGTTCTACATAGAATATCAAATTCAAACATAAATGCATCAGGATCTTCCGTGGACATTCCATAAAAATTTGGCAATACAGAAGGTGGAATATTTTTCATTTTCACTTCTTCTCCTAATATTTCACTTGTGTCTATTATTGGAAAGCCAAAGGTAGTCTCTTGATCATTACCATCTTCTTGTCTTTTCCGATCGTTTTCCATTTTTCTATCATTTTCTTGTTTTGCCTCCTCCTCTCTCTTTCTTCTCCATTCCATTTGTTGTCTTTCATATGCAGCTCGTTGTTCAGGAGTAAGAATAACAGATCCATGTCCCTCTTCTGCCATTGGTTGATTTGTTTCAATTTTAAGTGGAGTTTCAGGTTGCTCGAAGATAGGAGGATTTATGGATGGAAATAAAGATTGTTTTCCTTTGATAATTTCTTTTTGTTTTCCAGAATTTGAAGATTGTTTTTGCTTTGCTTCCCAAGCTAACAAATTTTGCCTCTCAATCAAAGTTAATCTTTGTCCACTTCTTTGTTTTTCTGCCAATTCCTCAATTATTGGATTACCAGTAACTGGGGTGTTTGATGATCCTATCTCTATTTGTGGGGGGTTTTTAATAAATCTACCTTGAGGATCTCTATATCTAGGCATAAAGAAACATAACTAAAAAGAGTAACTACTGTTTTTGTTTTTTTTATCTTTCTATTGACTATGCCGATATTTGCCTCCCCGGCAACGGCGCCAAAATGTTGAGCTAATTTATGTACCTAAATTAACACAATTATTTCTTATCAATCCGGGTTGTTTATGCTTTGAGGCAAGTTCACTATATGTGAAGATCAGATGTAATCAAACCTTGAAAGATAAGTTAAAAAGCTGAAAGTAATACATACTATAATTCTAATTCAATTAGTTTAAAAAGAGGAAGAATATTGAAATGGTTCTTGACTCAAGAAGTCCACTTTCACCTCAATTACCACTTAATGAATCAGAGATTAAAATCAAGAGCTTAAGATGGATAAATTATTAATGAAAGAAACTCTTAAATTAAGAGACACATAAGGTATTCCATCATAATTCATTCATCTCAATATCAAAATCTCAATAAGAAACTACTTGCACACAAGCAAAGGAAACTAGTTTTAATTCATCATTTTAGTAGAAGGGATGCTCAACTTGAACACCTGTTTTTCCAACTTGATAAAGTGATGAATAAGCTATGAACTAATGAAATCAATCATTATGCATGAATCATGAAGCAATCTGAAATAAAGCTTTGAAAAACCAGTTCTATAATAATCAGATTACAAGGAAATAAAACTAGTTAACAAGAAAGTGTACTTAGCTTGGAATGGGGGCCCTTCCACCCTTGCCTTGCACACTTGATAGGTGATCTCAGAAGCTTAAATTCAGTTACACATCCATAGAATTGAACAGCAAAATAATAATAACACAAGTCTTCAAATTAGCTCCTCAATCCCTAGGTGTCACAACATAAAAGTATATTAAGTTAATCCATAAGCCATCAAAGTTTTGGCTTTAAATAAGAAGTCTCATGAAACAAACTGATCTATATTCACTCAAACAAACCCATATACTCTCATCCACCTATCTAAGTCGAATTCATTACTCCTATCCCAAGAAATATGACCAATCCCATAGAATCTCAAAACTGCCCTATTTCTATGAGATTTCTGAATGACTAGTCATGATTGACTAGCACCAAATGGGCCTAATAAAGCTTGTTCTGTTTGAACTAAGCATAGCTGGCTTAGTCCTAGTTCCCAAGCTGTCCATCCATGCATTCAATTCGTGCCCAAGTGTCCTGCAACCACATCAACCATAGAGCTATTACGGGAATTTCTGAATCTGCCAATTTTGCACTTAAAAACCAAACTTTCATAAAAACTTTAGAAATTGAAAAATTAAAATTAAATACCTGAATGGATATCAAATATACATCAAAATGGAATAAATGAAGGGAAAATGGATGGGAAATAGATGGATTAGTAAGTTTCTTTGAGCAAAAATAAGACCAAAA
>JAXQQM020086654.1:0-31171 GCA_034641835.2 Pinus albicaulis
TTACACCGATAGGCGTATCCCCCTATCGGAAGTAGGCTCTTTTGTGATTATGCTAATTAATCTTTTTGATCTGATGGTCTAGATTGAGAGATGCCGGTATATTCTGGTCATCGCCACTCAATCAATGGATGAAATATACCCCACTAACTTCCTTGCATATATAAATCACATGTTTAAACCGTACTTAAATTAATTTCTTACAAATCTTGATTAAAAATTTACTGTGCCATTTATTAATTTCCACCTATCAAGATTAACGTTTGGAATGAAACTAAAACGTTAACCCTTTTCCAAGTGTGTGAAACGGTTATGCAAGGTGTCTGAAGGTGCCCGTGGACAGGGACACGTCGTGAGAGGAAACATTGTGGGCGCCATGGTCGTTTCAAAGCGGGTAACAGTGGAGGAGTGGAATAACTGCAACAAGTGGGATTAAATCTTTACCCAGCGCTTATATAAAACCAGAACCTGAAAGGCCCCAAGCGGGGATTATACACCCGTTTGACGAGGAGATTCCAGTTATCGACATGTCTGGGTTGAACGATGAGCGTCACTGCAAAACGATGAAGGAAATCTCAGATGCATGCTCAAAGTGGGGATTCTTCCAAGTGATTAACCATGGAATCCCTTCTCAACTTCTCACTGCAGCTATGAACGTCGGTAGAGAATTTTTTAACATGCCGTTAGAGGAGAAGCAGAAGTATGCAAACGATCCTATTACATATGAAGGATATGGAAGTCGAATTGGAGTGCAGAAAGGAGCTCTTCTTGATTGGGGAGATTATTAATTTCACCATTTCTTGCCACCGAGTATCAGAAATGAAAGAAAATGGCCTTCCAAACCAGAGAATTACAGGTAATGATAGATACTTCTAAATCTGATCTATCTACGATTGTTATCCAAATTCAAAATATATATTGTTTTTGTTCAGAATGACTTATGAGGAAATTATGGAGACGTTGATGCAGGATAGAGATGAAAGAATACTGTTAAAGTGTGGTAGACCTTTGCCTGAAGTTACTTTCAGTATTCTCTGTCAACATCGGTCTTCATCAGGATTATCTGAAGGAAGCATTTGGAGGAAAGGAGGAAATGGGCATGTGCATTCGAATAAATTATTATCTAGCATGTCTAGAACCAGATCTGACTTTGGTTTTTTCATCTCACTCCGATCCAAGAGGCATATCATTTTTACTTCAAGATGATGTAAATACCAGGCTTCAAGTGCGAAAGGATGACTGTTGGGTTCCTGTGAAGCCAATCCCCGACGCTTTAGTTGTAAACCTAGGCGACCAAATGCAAGTCAGCTTAAGAAAAATAGTATGTCCTGGTTATCATTCAATAAGATCTTATTTTGTTTTAGGTCTGTGATATGAATTAGACTAGGCAGTGTACTGATTGCAGCGTTGTCGATCCAAATACCAGGGTAGGCCACTTGCACTTTAAACGTTATCTTTCGTTCCCATAAATGTTACGATGGACTTTGTAGCGTTGAGCTCTAGAATATTTAATTGGATATGAGTTTTATATTTTATTTTCTAGATTCGGATTTAGTAAATGTGCAGGATTTAAAATTTTGTAAAATTTAGAAAAACGGTTCTCCAGATCTTCAATATCCAATCATTAAAGAGTCGAGGATAGATGGGAAATCAATGCGTTAGGAGTTGGGGATTGGAAGGAAATCACCATGATAATAGTTGATATGTATTATCATATGAAATTTGATTGAGTGGGATTTTAAGAAAAATAATAGAACATTTGTGGATGTTTTTATTATTTTATTTTTATGATTCAATAAATTAGGAAAATTTATCTTTTTCATATTTTTTTTAAACAGTATATTATTAACATTATATATATATATATATATATATATATATATATATATATATATTTTGGTGAAATAGTATATTATGAACATTAGAATATATTAGAAATATAATTAATGTGATAAATATTTTGAATTCTGTAGTAATATTTGATATGAGTATATAAGTTATGATAAGAATTTTTTTTGGAAAAGAAGAGGTATAAGTAGTACAGTTTTTTTTCAATTAAGTGGAAGTTGTGAGGAATTTCAATGTTAGATAGTTGGATGGGAGAATGCGGAGAATTGACCACCCAATTGTAGGATAGGTTGTTATTTAAAAAACACATGTATTTAAAAAAAATATAGATTGGAACAAAACACAATAATCCGAACATACCACATGATTTGAAAACCATAAAATATAGTTTTACATTTAAAAATCATTCAAATAAATTATAAATATAAATTTAATAAATAAATTTTTATATTATATTTTATTTAGGAAATATTAATTTTTTTATTAATTTTTTTATATAGTAATTTTGGAGTGTTTTTTTTTTTAACATATAAAATTTAAACAAATTCTATTTTTTTTAGTTTCAAGATAAATTTTAATAAAAACTAATCATTATTATTAATTTTTTTATAATAAAAAAAAAAATGAAATTAATAATATAAATAAAACTTGAAGTTTACTTTAAAAAAATTAAATTTTTTATATCATATGTTTTAAATATTAATTTAGGAAAATAAAATATTAAAAAGGTTTAAAAATATAAATTTGGTAGTATAAGTAATACAATTTTTATTATCCTTTTATTAAAAGTGTATGAGATGTATAATTATTTTTATGCTTACTATAGCTTGGACACATCTTTCCTAAAGTAAAGATAGAATGTTCATTAAATTAATAAATAATGTCAACTATAATGAGAACAAAAAAAATACATATGTTTGGTTAATTTTAATTAAAAACATTATTGGACCAATAGATGCATTAGAAAACCCTATATGATAGAGATATCTAATTCCTTTTGTTCTCAATCTTAGTTGGCATGTTAAATAAAATAATCTCTAACTAAAAACTAATGAGAGCTATAATTAAACAACTATACATATTTGGTCAAAATTAATTAAAAACATTATAAAACACAATAACAAAATATAGATTGGAACAAAACACAATAACCCGAACATACCACATGATTTGAAAACCATAAAATATAGTTTTACATTTAAGAATCATTCAAATAAATTATAAATATAAATTTAATAAATAAATTTTTATATTAGATTTTATTTAGGAAATATTAATTTTATTATTAATTTTTTTATATAGTAATTTTGGAGTGTTTTTTTTTTTTTAACATATAAAATTTAAACAAATTCTATTTTTTTTAATTTCAAGATAAATTTTAATAAACACTAATCATTATTATTAATTATCATTATTAATTTTTTTATAATCAAAATGAAAAAAAAATGAAATTAATAATATAAATAAAACTTGAAGTTTACTTTAAAAAATTAAATTTTTTATATCATATGTTTTAAATATTAATTTAGGAAAATAAAATATTAAAAAGGTTTAAAAATATAAATTTGGTAGTATAAGTAATACAATTTTTATTATATTTTTATTAAAAGTGTATGAGATGTATAATTCTTTTTATGCTTACTCTAGCTTTGACACATCTTTCCTAAAGTAAAAATAAAATGTTCATTAAATTAAGAAATAATGTCAACCATAATGAGAACAAAAAAAATTACATATGTTTGGTTAATTTTAATTAAAAACATTATTGGACCAATAGATGCATTAGAAAACCCTATATGATAGAGATATCTAATTCCTTTTGTTCTCAATCTTAGTTGGCATGTCAAATAAAATAATCTCTAACTAAAAACTAATGTGACCTATAATTAAAAAACTATACATATTTGGTCAAAATTAATTAAAAAAATTATAAAACATGAATAATCCATTATTATTGCGCTTGTTCACTTTGTTCTTGAAATTACAACTCACTATGAAGGACTCATGGTTAAGATATTTCATTCTCACCCTCAACCATCAATAACATATTTTGATGGAAGAAGAGAAAAAAAACTTATATTTCTCATTTTTAATATATATATATATATATATATATACTAATTATTCTAAATTGTTTCATTCCCTAAACAAAACAAATAATTTAAATCAATTCCCTTGGGTTCACCAATTCCTTTGGTTTATAATATTAAACCCTTGGGTTTATTAGTTCTTTTGGTTTATAATATGAATAATCGATCAATGTCATCCATGATCAAATGTCACATTATGACAAATATTGTCTCAATATGAAAATCACCCATGGCCAACCATGGTCATAGTTGGTCCAACGTCGCATTGTGACAACAATTGTCTCAATGTTTAAATCAATTCCCTTGGGTTCACCAATTCCTTTGGTTTATAATTTGTTGGGTAATGGATTTGTAACACCCCCAAGTTCTATGCTTTTCAAATTAGACATTTGAACATAAATCCAAAGGGGAGTGGACCCCAATGGATAATTATTGTGTGGATGTGGCTAATTAATTATTTATGAAAAATAAATAAAATATTGTGTATGCACTATGACCAAATGAGAAATTGAGATCATATTCCTAATCCATGAGGTTATGGAAAAGGTAAAGACTTTCCCCAAAAATATTTCAAAAATCCTTGAAAGAAATTATTTCTAATTTAGATTTTTGAGGAAAAATCTAAATTCCCAAATGATGAGGAAAGTAGTTGGGAAGAGGTAAAAAGTTGGAAAAGCTGGTAAAGCTTAAAGCAGCTTTAAAGTCCCTAAATAAGGGAAGCCTAGGCAAACAGGAATAAAGCATCCTGAAATTCTGGACGCAGAATTGGAAACAGGCTTTGGGGAAAGCATAGCTTAAATAAGCTGCTCCAGAACAGATTGAGGTTAGTCTTCTCTTGGAGGATCTCAGCTCGGGGGTGAGTTCTGAAGATAAACGAACTCTAAGGTTGGGAGGACTGGTCATAGTAGCGGTATGCATGCATAATTTTGGAGTTTATTTTATGATTGTATTAATTATATCTGTGTTAAGTATATCAAGGTTTTATGCATTGTTCTGTTAGAACTTCTTATTTAAATTTTAGATTGAATGTTTGTTCAGTACCTCATGTAATTACAAGCTAGGTTAGTAGCTGAAAATTCAGTATGTAAATAGCAGGGAGAAAGTTAAATAAAAACCAAGGGTTTAGTTCCGGGAATTTGTACATTGCAGTAATAAAGGTTAGAGATGATAAATCAAGCTGAATGTTTAATCGAATCGAAAAAAACTTAGTGGTAGCTTGCTGTCTTTGGAATGAAAAACTTAGTTGATGTGTTGTATAAACAAAATCTTTTACTAAAGCTGTAACCAATAACAGCAAGTAGGAAACCACTAAGTTTGTGATAGCAGTATGGGGTTCAGTATATCAGCTGTATGACAATGGAAAGAATTGTAGAATTAAGAATTTAAATTGTTCTATTACATGGAAGTTTAAATATATGAAAGCAGAAGTTGAATCCTAACTAAGTACGAGGATCTGAAACTAGGGAGTCTAAACTATCAATTTCAGTATTCACTACCTCCATTTGATTAAAGCAAGAGGATCTATATCCTAGTTTTCCAATGGAAGAGTTTAATATGCACCAGAGTTTCAAACATGTTGAATACTTTGTAACAATAAAATAAGGGGAGAATCCTATTGAAAATCTATTTGTGTGATAAAAGTGTGTGTGAGGGAAGATTGTAATCATACTTAAAAATACTAAGAAAAGAGCATCTATTTACCTTCCATATAAACTGCTGGGAAAGTAGTTGGAGCAACGAAGGTTAACTGAGTATAGATAGATGTATACGTGGATGCATACATCTATACCTTGATGCTGAAACTTCATAATGCTGAAAATTCTATAAGGCTTGCAAACTAGAAAGTTGAGGAAGGGCCTATTGATCAGCGAGAGTTGGTCAAAACTCTGAAAAACTGACCTGAGAAATACAAACTAATATATATATAGATATATCAGTCAACAAGATGGACTGAGAAGAGTGGAGGTCAAGCCCAAAAATTCTCATGGAAATTATTATATTCCCATGGCTGCCTATAATTACTAAAAAGAAATTAAATACTGGATAACAGTATGAATTTGTAATTGATTCAATAGAAAATTTTTGAATGTTATCTGGTTCATAAAGCAGAGTATATCTGATTTTATGTTATATGGATAAGAAGCTGGGTCTGGGAGATGTGACAAATGGTATCGGAGCCCAAGTTGAGAAAACTGGGCTAGTTATGTGCTCACAAAGAAACAATAAGCTGTTATAAATTTTATGAATATTAGACTATAATGAAAAGATAGCATTGGAATCACTTGATAATGATTCCTTCGAGTCACCTGACCTGATTTTGGGTTCTGAAAATGAAACCTTCCGTGCTTTGGGTGTTTTTTCTTTCTGTTTAGTTGTTTGGTCTTGTTTAGTGGGATTGGAGATCATAGAAGAAAGCTTGGCTATGAACGAGGGTTTTACAAAAAAAAAAAAAGAGGAATTGAATGACAACGGACAATTATAGATCTTATATAATTGTTGTAAATTCCTTGCTATGTTGCAGAAAATTGTTCTGGATTGATACAAATGGTTCTTTGAGTCAAGGCTAGGATACACTGTCTAATAGCATCTGAAGCTGCCCTTTAGAATTGTAACCCCACAATTTATAGTTATGGCCCAGAAACTATACTGTGAATCTGAATGACTCACCTCGGCCATTGTATTTTTATTAAAGATAATTGGAAAATGAGATAAGTACAAGTAGCATATAAAAGAAGGTATATGGAAAAAAAAAAAATCATATACCTATAATTCGACGCCAAGAAATGATAAGCCCATGCCGAGAAAGGCAATAATAAGGTAACCAGGGCATCATCGAGAGGTATCGAGTTCAAAACCTCTAGCGTGTAGAAAAAAAATGCTATGTTATGTTTTAACAAAAAGTTAAAAGAAATTTTGGTGTAATAAATCATGCAATTAACTTACCAGATTTAATAGATTAAGTCTAATAAGTTTGGTAGCATGGTCGAACGAGCTCAAATGTGGGATCTGGGGAATAGGAAATCTAATAAGATCATCTGCCAGAATATTTAAACCTATCATTGGTTTAAATCTGGAGATCGATTTTTTTTATCAGATACATAAAGTTTCTCTGTGGACACCATGGAAGATTTTAATAAATTGTAGGTGCTGGAATCTTATTCTCCTAGTATAGTTAATATAAATTATCTTTGAAATGCAAGTTAGACAGAATCCTATGAGTAAAGAAAAATTAAATCAGCTTCCGTTTGGAAAAAAGAAATACTTTTAGAAACTCTGAAATAAACTAACATTTATCTGAGAGCAAATTACTACAACTGAATAGATTTAAACGCTGCCTGAAATCTTCAGGGCAAATTCTTGTTACATACATATTAATGTATACATGTATCTAGCATGAAAAATATAGGCCTAGAAGATGAAATTATTACCAGTAATTGAAGTTTAAATCTTACGATACAAGATTGTAAGTAATAATAAAACTGCAGATACTCAAACGATATTTGGAAGCACTGGTCAATTTAATTGGTACGCACATCATGTTAAATCTATTTCAATATATTCGCAAATTTTATGAGCAAGTTATTTTAACTAGTGAGTTAGAAATTGCAGGTCGTGTAAATTGTTACCCTTACATTTAGCATAATTTGATGAAGTGAAAATAATTCGAATCATGTTTAGTTTTATGGGTCTTATCGAGTGAAAGCCATCGTCCCGAAATTCTAAACCTGAAATAGGTTTAAATCTGGAAGGTCGGTATTTCTTTCAGAGAAATTAGTAATTTCATGAACAAAAAGAGGATGATAGTATCATTTTGTTCAAGATATATAGCTATGTATTGAAATTTAAAGTAGTATGCAGAAAAAAAAAATGAGGTCTGTTATCATTGATTTCTAAGCATAATTCTTTTTCTGTACTATAGTTCGCATTATTTCGTAGAAATTTCAGTATTAAAATTTAAGTATATTGAATCCATTTATGTACATGAGACAAGGTCTGTGAGTGAAAACAAAAAAAAAAGATAAAACGATAACAGTATTAGTTTGATCATATCGAAATAGAAAAACCCTCCTAAGCGTTTACTGGTATAAATAATTCAAATAAAAGCTGACAACTGCTAAATAACACATAGTTACATTTACTGGAAGGGATGCATATGTAGTTATTTTACCAAATCATATATATATATATATATATAGGAATGAACAAAAAAAAAAATTCATACCATATGCAGAGGTTAAAGCCATGATATGAGAGTACTGTTAATTAAATGTAACTGCACAGTTAACTGTTAAGTACTTTGCAAATCAACTATAAACAACTGATTTTCAAAAACAAATTACGGTGCAGATTTTATGTACACGAAAAACAGAAATTAACATCTGGAATAGGGGGAACAAAAAAAAAAAGAAACCCAATTTTTATAACTATATATTAGAGACCCTGAAAAAGTAAGGAGAGAACCAACGTTGAAATAAATACATCTTCTTGAATAGTAAGTGAAGTACTGTTATGAATTAGAGAGGCGAAGTAATATAAAGCACTGAAATCATGCATAAGCTTGGAACCAAATAATAAATTGACAGTCCACTTAAATACTAGAAAAATTATACATCTGTTGGAAATAAATACATTTGGTTTGCAAGTCAACTGCATTCTAACCAAAAAGGCCAAAATAGTTCACCAGTAATAAACTAGGAAAATGTAAGCAGAAGGTGAAATCGATTTAGAAACAATAGAAGTACTTCCCTTCATACAATTTCTGGGAAACCAACCTGTGCAATGATATGTTATTATGTTGAAATACAATTGAAAACCTCCAAAGACTAAGTGTAAATCTGAAGCAAGCCAGAGTAAATAGGGTTTACCTGTTCGTTTAAATACAAAGGATTAGTATAGTTCTACATTAAAAAGAAAAGCAAACAATTATCATAACAAAAAATTGGGGGATTACATGTAGAACATCCTGATGAGAAAAACAAGAGTGATTCGAAAGGAGTCGATACCATACTCGTTGCTAGGGTCAACATACGTATGCTTCAAACCACAACATAGCATCAATGCAACAAGAAATCTATTCGGCAAATAAAAGTTACGCTAGATTTTGGTTTAACAATTAAAAACGATAATCTGTGATTCCAGATTAATTTGGTTAGAATTGTATAAATTTCTGAGAGGTGTAGACTTGATAGAAGCCAAAAATTTCAAGGATAACAAAAAAAACCCATTGTTACTGATTTGAATCTTTACCTGAATACGTTGAGGAAGAAACCAGATGCAGGAATATGATCGCTCTCCAAATCTGGGAAAGGTTGCGAGGAAGCCGAAAAGGAAGTTCAAGAGCAGACAGTGAAAAAATTAAAATCCCCAAATGGAGAATCGAACTTTAAAACCATAACAGATAAGAAACCCTAAAGTATCACCACCCTACACGTGGCGGTAGATTAAAAGACATCACGCGGATCTCGAGTTAACTGGGAACAAATCGAGGTCTCAGCGATGATTACTCCAGGAAATTATGAAAGGTACTCCTAAATTAAATAAAATAGACGTAGGAAGTACACTCATATCATAAAGATATATCATGGTATAAGATTACATGTTGTAGTTTCTGGCCTCGGTAATAGCAAACTGAGAAGTCGTAAAATCTCTGACATGATGTGGTAGCTCATGGCTCAAGGTCGATGGGATAAGATCTCACCACCAAAGATATAATAATTAAATCTGAATAAAACGTTAACTGACCCCACGTAATATGTTGGGATTTCCAGCATTAAACTCCAACGAATAAAACTAAGACAGTTAATATTCATTAGTAAGAAAAGTCGAATGGTATGAAACAAAACTTATTTGTGTGGATGAGAAACCCATTTATAATTTCGACTTTAGTTATAGTATGTGTAAGGTAAAAAAATTAGAAATTGGGAAACCTTGGAATATGCTTATTATAGAAGGGTTATAAAACTATACGTGTAAATGTGAAATTTTATATGTGTAGGTCTCCGATATAAACAAAAATAAAAATAAACTTCCATATGATTGGTTAGTGCAACGATTAAGGTAAATGGTTGGATACCTTGGAAATAGTTACGAGAGCATAAGGCTACCATATACATTAAATAATATAAAAATATACATGGGAGGATTAATTAAATCCTTTGGATTATATATATGGTGGATATATATATATATGTATGGTGGATATTATATATATATATATATTGTGGAATATATATATATGATGGTTATATATATATATGGTTGTTATATATGAAATAGAGTTGAGGATTTAATAATATGAATTATAATGGTTAATATAACAAAGAGATTTATAAAGAAAATTTTATAGGTTTTACTCTATTGGAATATATATATATACAATGGGAAATAGATTAACCATATAGATTTCATATTTAATTAAAGTATATTAAATATAAAATTGAAAAGGTAGTTCTGAATACCTTTGAAGTAGTTAATTGAACAGAGTTGAAGTTGTATCTAAAGGAAGTAGGAAAAGTTATAAGAGTTAATATTAGAAAGTGGAAACATGATATGTGTAGCATATCAAGAGGCCAAAAACATAATTATATGTTTGGGCATTAAGAAAAAAATAAAAAATAAATAAAAAAAATAAAAAAATATACGACCATAAGATTGAAGTGGAAAATACGATGTTAGTAAATGAAAAAAATAAAAATAAAAAAGTTATGGAGTAAATTTTGTGGAGATGTATGAATATTAAAAGTGAATTCACCTTAAAGGGTTACAAGTAAAGGGAATGACATAATTTACTATAAGACTGGAATATTATTACTCTAATTATGGTTAAAGGAGTAATAAACACTATTGTGGTAGATTAAATGTTAAAAATATAGTATGACAAGAAAAAAATTCGATGCGGGTAATTGGTAAAAGTTACCAGGGTGATTTCCAAGTCATGTATATTTAAATCATGACTAAAGTATTTGGTACTGAGCATATTTTGGTTCATATACTTGGAAATTAATGAAGTAGTAAGCTTAAGTACGAGTTATAAAGGAAGTCTAAATAGTTGGTTAAATAAGTGATATGGTTCGTAATGGTGGATCATTTCATATAAAATAGTGTAATGTGGACCCATTAAATTGGGTTATGAATGAATGAAGGGATAAATCAAATGATTATTAAAATTATCACGCATGGATAAGAATCTAATGCAGCACAATTAATTCCCTATACTCCATTTATCAAGTGAACCATGGTTTTAGGTTGTAAGTGGTCTAGGTGAGAAACCGTGTGTTGTTTATATAAACAATGGGTTGATTCCTAATGATTAGTGAAATTCATATATAGATATAATTGGTGCATCATCATGGAAATTAGTAAATAATGAATGTATAATTAAAAGTAAATATACAATTTTTGGTGATTCTTTGAAAAAGGGGAAACTGTGTCAAATTTACTTTTGACATTATCAAGTAGTAATACTTGTGAATGTGAGGAATCATAGTAATTACATATATCACTATAAAAGAAATATGTATTCACACTATAAAATTTTGTTGGTGTAAATTTTATTAAATTTAATTTTCCTGAGTCTTAAATTCAAGATAGGGAAATAGTGTGAAATCATACAGCTACCAACTGAGAGAAAAGAGGATGAGATGCATTTGGACTTGGGTGTGGGGGAAACCCATCAGATCCAAATTTATTCACGTAAGTTTTGAACTAGTGGATACAATTCATAAAAGAGGTTAGAGGAAAAAAAAAATTTCATGTGTGAAGTAAGAATTGTTTAGCCAAGTGTGTAACAGGAAATTGTACACTCTGGAAACAAGGAGAAAAAAAGGTGAAGATAAATCACCTAGAAAATCAAGAAAAGCTGAACTGGACCAAGTTGAGTGAGGAAAGAATCTCACTGAAAAACAAGAAAGGATAAGTAGTGTACTAAAAGTGCACTAAACTATTATGAACCTGAACGGTTTGACTAATAACTGAATTTACAGAATGTTGTTGTGGATTATCAATTGTATGTACCTGACATTACTTACATTGGTATGAATTGTGGACAGAGAAAACAGAATAAAAGATGTTCTAGACAGACTTCTTGCAAAGAAGTAGGAAGAAAATCAACTGCATAAAGCAGGAAAGTACTCTGCTGGAAACTAAGCAAGCACGAAGAAGAAATCTTCGTCAAAGTTGAAAAAGTCAACGTTAAAGTGTAACACCGAGGAAGGTGTTGGAAAGGGGGAAACTAATGGCTTATAAACTAGCCTTACCCTTGCCTATTAAATTTCATGATGTGTTTCATATCTCCTTGTTGGAAAAATATAATTTTTGTACATGATGCTTCTCACATTATTGATTGGAATGTGGTCCAGGTGGAACCAGAGGAGGAATTCCTTCCAGAGCCGCTTCAAATCTGAAAGCGGGAAGAAATTGAATTGCGAAATTAAACAGTAGCTAGAGTAAAGGTGCAGTGGAGCACTTTACTGCTGAAAGAGCTACATGGAACAGAGAAGCTGAAATGAGGGAAAAGCATTCATATTTATTTTCAAAATAAAATAAGTCGATAATTGTCAACACCGAGGACGGTGTTTGTTTTCAGAGGGGGAATATGTAACACCCCAAGTTCTATGCTTTTCAAATTAGACATTTGAACATAAATCCAAAGGGGAGTGGACCCCAATGGATAACTATTGTGTGGATGTGGTTAATTATTTATTTATGAAAAATAAATAAAATATTGTGTATGCACTATGACCAAATGAGAAATTGAGATCACATGCCTAATCCATGAGGTTATGGAAAAGGTAAAGACTTTCCCCAAAATCTTTCAAAAGTCCTTGAAAGAAGTTATTTCTAATTTAGATTTTTTAGGAAAAATCTAAATTCCCCAATGATGAGGAAAGTAGTTGGGAAGAGGTAAAAAGCTGGAAAAGCTGGAAAAGCAGAAAGCAGCTTTAAAGTCCCTAAATAAGGGAAGCCTAGGCAAACAGGAATAAAAGCATCCTGAAATTCTGGACGCAGAATTGGAAACAAGCTTTGGGGAGAGCATAGCTTAAATAAGCTGCTCCAGAACAGATTGAGGTTAGTCTGTTCTTGGAGGATCTCAGCTCGGGGGTGAGTTCTGGAGATAAACGAACTCTAAGGTTGGGAGGACTGGTCATAGTAGCGGTATGCATGCATAATTTTGGAGATTATTTTATGACTGTATTAATTATATCTGTGTTAAGTATATCAAGGTTATATGCATTGTTCTGTTAGAACTTCTTATTTAAATTTTAGATTGAATGTTTGTTCAGTACCTCATGTAATTACAAGCTAGGTTAGTAGCTGAAAATTCAGTATGTAAATAGCAGGGAGAAGGTTAAATAAAAACCAAGGGTTTATTTCCGGGAAATTGTACATTGCAGTAATAAAGGTTAGAGATGATAAATCAAGCTGAATGTTTAATCGAATAGAAAATTTCAAGTGGTAGCTTGCTGTCCATGGAATGAAAAACTTAGTTGATGTGTTGTATAAACAAAATCTTTTACTAAAGCTATAACCAATAACAGCAAGTAGGAAACCACTAAGTTTTTGATAGCAGTATGGGGTTCAATATATCAGCTGTATGACAATGGAAAGAATTGTAGAATTAAGAATTTAAATTGTTCTATTACATGGAAGTTTAAATATATGAAAGCAGAAGTTGAATCCTAACTAAGTACAAGGATCTGAAAACTAGGGAGTCTAAACTATCAATTTCAATATTCACTACCTCCATTTGATTAAAGCAAGAGGATCTATATCCTAGTTTTCCAATGGAAGAGTTTAATATGCACCAGAGTTTCAAACATGTTGAATACTTTGTAACAATAAAATAAGGGGAGAATCCTATTGAAAATCTATTTGTGTGATAAAAGTGTGTGTGAGGGAAGATTGTAATCATACTTAAAAATACTAAGAAAAGAGCATCTATTTACCTTCCATATAAACTGCTGGGAAAGTAGTTGGAGCAACGAAGGTTAACTGAGTATAGATAGATGTATACGTGGATGCATACATCTATACCTTGATGCTGAAACTTCATAATGCTGAAAATTCTATAAGGCTTGCAAACTGGAAAGTTGAGGAAGGGCCTATTGATCAGCCAGAGTTGGTCAAAACTCTGAAAAACTGACCTGAGAAATACAAACTAATATATATATAGATATATAAGTCAACTAGCTGGACTGAGAAGAGTGGAGGTCAAGCCCAAAAATTTTCATGGAAATTCTTATATTCCCATGGCTGCCTATAATTACTAAAAAGAAATTAAATACCAGATAACAGTATGAATTTGAAATTGATTCAATAGAAAATTTTGAATGTTATTGGGTGCATAAAGTAGAGTATATCTGAGTTTATGTTATATGGGTAAGAAGCTGGATCTGGGAGACGTGACAGGATTTCCCTTGGGTTCACCAATTCCTTTGGTTTATAATATTAAACCCTTCGGTTTATTAGTTCTTTTGGTTTATAATATGAATAATCGATCGATGTTTGGTCCAACGTCGCATTGTGACAACAATTGTCTCAATGTTTGAATCAATTACCTTGGTTTATAATTTGTTTGGTAATGGATTTCCCTTGGGTTCACCAATTCCTTTGGTTTATAATATTAAACCGTTGGGTTTATTAGTTCCTTTGGTTTATAATATGAATAATCGATCAATGTCATCCATGATCACATGTCACATTTTGACAAATATCGTCTCAATATGAAAATCACCCATGGCCAACCATGGTCATAGTTGGTCCAACGTCACATTGTGACAACAATTTTCTCAATGTTTAAATCAATTCCCTTGGGTTCACCAATTCGTACGATCGATGTTTGGTTCAACGTCGCATTGTGACAACAATTGTCTCAATGTTTGAATCAATTCCCTTGTGTTCACCAATTCCTTTGGTTTTTAATTTGTTGGGTAATGGATTTCCCTTGGGTTCACCAATTCCTTTGGTTTATAATATCAAACCCTTGGGTTTATTTGTTCCTTTGGTTTATAATATGAATAATCGATCAATTTCATCCACGATCACATGTCACATTCTGACAAATATTGTCTCAATATGAAAATCACCCATGGCCAACCATGGTCATAGTTGGTCCAACGTCACATTGTGACAAAAATTTTCTCAATGTTTAAATCAATTCCCTTGGGTTCACCAATTCCTTTGGTTTATAATATTAAACCCTTGGGTTTATTAGTTCTTTTGGTTTATAACATGAATAATCAATCAATGTCATCCATGATCAAATGTCACATTCTGACAAATATTGTCTCAATATGAAAATCACCCATGGCCAACCATGGTCATAGTTGGTCCAATTTCGCATTGTGACAACAATTATCTCAATGTTTAAATCAATTCCCTTGGGTTCCCCAATTCCTTTGGTTTATAATTTTTTGGGAAATGGTTTTCCCTTGGGTTCACCAATTCCTTTGGTTTATAATATTAAAACCTTGGGTTTATTAGTTCCTTTGGTTTATAATATGAATAATCGATCAATGTCATCCATGA
Organism: Pinus albicaulis; assembly: GCA_034641835.2. Classification (NCBI taxonomy): domain Eukaryota; kingdom Viridiplantae; phylum Streptophyta; class Pinopsida; order Pinales; family Pinaceae; genus Pinus; species Pinus albicaulis. The sequence goes on from JAXQQM020086654.1 coordinate 15,462, forward strand.
TCAAATGTCACATTCTGACAAATATTGTCTCAATATGAAAATCACCCATGGCCAACCATGGTCATAGTTGGTCCAACGTCGCATTGTGACAACAATTTTCTCAATGTTTAAATCAATTCGCTTGGGTTCACCAATTCCTTTGGTTTGTAATTTGTTAGGTAATGGTTTTCCCTTGGGTTCACCAATATCTTTGGTTTATAATATTAAACCCTTGGGTTTATTAGTTCTTTTGGTTTATAATATGAATAATCGATCCATGTCATCCACGATCAAATGTCGCATTCTGACAAATATTGTCTCAATATGGAAATACCCATGGCCAACCATGGTCATAGTTGTTCCAACGTCGCATTGTGACAAAAATTGTCTCAATGTTTAAATCAATTCCCTTGGGTTCACCAATTCCTTTGGTTTATAATTTGTTAGGTAATGGATTTCCCTTGGGTTCACCAATTCCTTTGGTTTATAATATTAAACCCTTCGGTTTATTAGTTCTTTTGGTTTATAATATGAATAATCAATCGATGTTTGGTCCAACGTCGCATTATGACAACAATTGTCTCAATGTTTAAATCAATTCCCTCAGGTTCACCAATTCCTTTGGTTTATAATTTGTTGGGTAATGGATTTCTCTTGGGTTCACCAATTCCTTTGGTTTATAATATTAAACCCTTGGGTTTATTAGTTCCTTTGGTTTATAATATGAATAATCGATCAATGTCATCCACGATCACATGTCACATTCTGAAAAATATTGTCTCAATATGAAAATCACCCATGGCCAACCATGGTCATAGTTGGTCAAACGTCACATTGTGACAACAATTTTCTGAATGTCTAAATCAATTCCCTTCGGTTCACCAATTCCTTTGGTTTATAATATTAAACCCTTGGGTTTATTAGTTCTTTTGGTTTATAACATGAATAATCAATCAATGTCATCCACGATCAAATGTCACATTCTGACAAATAGTGTCTCAATATGGAAATACCCATGGCCAACCATGGTCATAGTTGGTCCAACGTCGCATTGTGACAACAATTTTCTCAATGTTTAAATCAATTCCCTTGGGTTCACCAATTCCTTTGGTTTATAATTTCTTAGGTAATGGTTTTCCCTTGGGTTCACCAATTCCTTTTGTTTATTATATTAAACCCTTCGGTTTATTAGTTCTTTTGGTTTATAATATGAATAATCTATCGATGTTTGGTCCAATGTCGCATTATGACAAAAATTGTCTCAATGTTTAAATCAATTCCCTTGGGTTCACCAATTCCTTTGGTTTATAATTTGTTGCCCAACCATGGTCATAGTTGGTCAAACGTCACATTGTGACAACAATTTTCTCAATGTTTAAATCAATTCCCTTGGGTTCACCAATTCCTTTGGTTTATAATATTAAACCCTTGGGTTTATTAGTTATTTTGGTTTATAACATGAATAATCAATCAATTTCATCCACGATCAAATTTCACATTCTAACAAATACTGTCTCAATATGAAAATCACCCATGGCCAACCATGGTCATAGTTGGTCCAACGTCACATTGTGACAACAATTTTCTCAATGTTTAAATCAATTCCCTTGGGTTCACCAATTTCTTTGGTTTATAATTTGTTAGGTAATGGTTTTCCCTTGGGTTCACCAATTCCTTTGGTTTATAATATTAAACCCTTGGGTTTATTAGTTCTTTTGGTTTATAATTTCAATAATCGATCAATTTCATCCACGATCAAATGTCACATTCTCACAAATATTGTCTCAATATGGAAATACCCATGGCCAACCATGGTCACAGTTGGTCCAATGTCGCATTATGACAACAATTGTCTCAATGTTTAAATAAATTCCCTTGGGTTCACCAATTCCTTTGGTTTATAATTTGTTGGGTAATGGTTTTCCTTTGGGTTCACCAATTCCTTTGCTTTATAATATTAAACCCTTGGGTTTATTAGTTCTTTTGGTTTATCATATGAATAATCGATCAATGTCATCCACGATCAAATGTCACATTCTGACAAATATTGTCTCAATATGAAAACCCTTGGGTTTATTAGTTCTTTTGGTTTATTAGATTTTATTTAGGAAATATTAATTTTATTATTAATTTTTTTATATAGTAATTTTGGAGTGTTTTTTTTTTTAACATATAAAAGTTAAACAAATTCTATTTTTTTTAATTTCAAGATAAATTTTAATAAACACTAATCATTATTATTAATTATCATTATTAATTTTTTTTATAATCAAAATAAAAAAAATGAAATTAATAATATAAATAAAACTTGAAGTTTACTTAAAAAAATTAAAATTTTCATATCATATGTTTTAAATATTAATTTAGGAAAATAAAATATTAAAAAGGTTTAAAAATATAAATTTGGTAGTATAAGTAATACAATTTTTATTATCCTTTTATTAAAAGTGTATGAGATGTATAATTCTTTTGATGCTTACTCTAGCTTTGACACATATTTCCTAAAGTAAAAAGAAAATGTTCATTAAATTAAGAAATAATGTCAGCCATAATTAGAACAAAAAAAATTACATATGTTTGGTTAATTTTAATTAAAAACATTATTGGACCAATAAATGCATTATAAAACCCTATATGATAGAGATATCTAATTCCTTTTGTTCTCAATCTTAGTTGGCATGTCAAATAAAATAATCTCTAACTAAAAACTAATGTGACCTATAATTAAACAACTATACATATTTGGTGAAAATTAATTAAAAACATTATAAAACATGAATAATCCATTATTATTGCGCTTATTCACTTTGTTCTTGAAATTACAACTCACTATGAAGGACTCATGGTTAAGATATTTCATTCTCACCCTCAACCGTCAATAACATATTTTGATGGAAGAAGAGAAAAAAAACTTATATTTCTCATTCTTAATATATATATATATACTAATTATTCTGAAATGTTTCATTCCCTAAACAAAACAAATCATTTAAATCAATTCCCTTGGGTTCACCAATTCCTTTGGTTTATAATATTAGACCCTTGGGTTTATTAGCTCTTTTGGTTTATAATATGAATAATCGATCAATGTGATCCATGATCAAATGTCACATTCTAACAAATATTGTCTCAATATGAAAATCACCCATGGCCAACCATGGTCATGGTTGGTCCAACGTCGCATTGTAACAACAATTGTCTCAATGTTTAAATCAATTCCCTTGGGTTCACCAATTCCTTTGGTTTATAATTTGTTGGGTAATGGATTTCCCTTGGGTTCACCAATTCCTTTGGTTTATAAGATCAAACCCTTCGGTTTATTAGTTCTTTTGGTTTATAATATGAATAATCGATCGATGTTTGGTTCAAAGTCGCATTGTGACAACAATTATCTCAAATTTTGAATCAATTCCCTTGGGTTCAACAATTCCTTTGGTTTAGAATTTGTTGGGTAATGGATTTCCCTTGGGTTGACCAATTCCTTTGGTTTATAATATTAAACCCTTGGGCTTATTAGTTCCTTTGGTTTATAATATGAATAATCGATCAATGTCATCCACGATCACATGTCACATTCTGACAAATATTGTCTCAATATGAAAATCACCCATTGCCAACCATGGTCATAGTTGGTCCAACGTCACATTGTGACAACAATTTTCTCAATGTTTAAATCAATTCCCTTGGGTTAACCAATTCCTACGATCGATGGTTGGTCCAACGTCGCATTGTGACAACAATTGTCTCAATGTTTGAATCAATTCCCTTGGGTTCACCAATTCCTTTGGTTTATAATATTAAACCCTTGGGTTTACTAGTTCCTTTGGTTTATAATATGAATAATCGATCAATTTCATCCACGATCACATGTCACATTCTGACAAATATTGTCTCAATATGAAAATCACCCATGGCCAACCATGGTCATAGTTGGTCGAACATCACATTGTGACAACAATTTTCTCAATGTTTAAATCAATTCCCTTAGGTTCACCAATTCCTTTGGTTTATAATATTAAACCCTTGGGTTTATTAGTTATTTTGGTTTATAACATGAATAATCAATCAATGTCATCCATGATCAAATTTCATATTCTGACAAATATCGTCTCAATATGAAAATCACCCATGGCCACCCATGGTCATAGTTGGTCCAACGTCGCATTGTGACAACAATTCTCTCAATGTTTAAATCAATTCCCTTTGATTCCCCAATTCCTTTGGTTTATAATTTGTTGGGAAATGGTTTTCCCTTGGGTTCACCAATTCCTTTGGTTTATAATATTAAACCCTTGGGTTTATTAGTTCCTTTGGTTTATAATATGAATAATCGATCAATCTCATCCACGATGAAATGTCACATTCTGACAAATATTGTCATAATATGAAAATCACCCATGGCCAACCATGGTCATAGTTGGTCCAACGTCGCATTGTGACAAAAATTGTCTCAATGTTTAAATCAATTCCCTTGGGTTCACCAATTCCTTTGGTTTATAATTTGTTAGGTAATGGATTTCCCTTGGGTTCACCAATTCCTCTGGTTTATAATATTAAACCCTTCGGTTTATTAGTTCTTTTGGTTTATAATAGGAATAATCGATCAATGTCATCCACGATCAAATGTCACATTCTAACAAATATTGTCTCAATATGGAAATACCCATGGCCAACCATGGTCATAGTTGGTCCAACGTCGCATTGTGAAAACAATTGTCTCAATGTTTAAATCAATTCCCCTGGGTTCACCAACTCATTTGGTTTATAATTTGTTAGGTAATGGATTTCCCTTGGGTTCACCAATTCCTTTGGTTTATAATATTAAACCCTTCGGTTTATTAGTTCTTTTGGTTTATAATATGAATAATCGATCGATGTTTGGTCCAACATCACATTATGACAACAATTGTCTCAATGTTTAAATCAATGTTTAAATCAATTCCCTTGGGTTCACCAATTCCTTTGGTTTATAATTTGTTGGGTAATGGATTTCCCTTGGGTTCACCAATTCCTTTGGTTTATAATATTAAACCCTTGGGTTTATTTGTTCCTTTGGTTTATAATATGAATAATCGATCAATTTCATCCACTATCACATGTCACATTCTGACAAATATTGTCTCAATATGAAAATCACCCATGGCCAACCATGGTCATAGTTGGTCAAACGTCACATTGTGACAACAATTTTCTCAATGTCTAAATCAATTCCCTTGGGTTCACCAATTCCTTTGGTTTATAATATTAAACCCTTGGGTTTATTATTTCTTTTGGTTTATAACATGAATAATCAATCAATGTCATCCACGATCAAATGTCACATTCTGACAAATATTGTCTCAATATGAAAATCACCCATGGCCAACCATGGTCATAGTTGGTCCAACGTCGCATTGTGACAACAATTTTTTCAATGTTTAAATCAATTCCCTTGGGTTCACCAATTCATTTGGTTTATAATTTGTTGGGTAATGGTTTTCCCTTGGGTTCACCAATTCCTTTGGTTTATAATATTAAACCCTTGGGTTTATTAGTTCTTTTGGTTTATAATATCAATAATCGATCAATGTCATCCACGATCAAATGTCACATTCTTACAAATATTGTCTCAATATGGAAATACCCATGGCCAACCATGGTCACAGTTGGTCCAATGTTGCATTATGACAACGATTGTCTCAATGTTTAAATCAACTCCCTTAGGTTCACCAATTCCTTTGGTTTATAATTTGTTGGGTAATGGTTTTCCCTTGGGTTCACCAATTCCTTTGCTTTATAGTATTAAACCCTTGGGTTTATTAGTTCTTTTGGTTTATCATATGAATAATCGATCAATGTCATCCAGGATCAAATGTCACATTCTGAAAAATATTGTCTCAATATGAAAACCCTTGTGTTTATTAGTTCCTTTGGTTTATAATATCAATAATCGATCAATGTCATCCATGATCAAATGTCACATTCTGAAAAATATTGTCTCAATATGAAAATCACCCATGGCCAACCATGGTCATAGTTGGTCCAACTTCGGATTGTGACAACAAATGTCTCAATGTTTAAATCATTTCCTGTGGGTTCACCAATTCCTTTGGTTTATAATTTGTTGGGTGGTGGTTTTCCCTTGGGTTCACCAATTCCTTTGATTTATAATATTAAACCCTTGTGTTTTATTAATCTCTATTGTTTTTAATGTTGCCCTTAGTCTTATTGATCCCTTAGGTTTTGAATATTTATCCCTTGGGTTCACCGATTCCTTTGGTTTATAATATGAAACCCTCGGGTTTATTAGTTCTTTTGGTTTTTAATGTTAACCACACATTGTTTTTATTACTCTCTTGAGTTTAAAATATTAATTATTAGGCTTTATTAATTTCTTAGATTTTTCAGTTTAAAATATTAATTCTAAGTGTTTATTAATCTCTATTATTTTTAATATTCATCCGTTAGGTTTATAATATTTATCCCTTGGGTTCGCTGATTCCTTTGGTTGATAATATTAAACCCTTGGGTCTATTAGTTCTTTTGGCTTATAATGTTAATAATCCCATTGGTTTATTAATATCTTATGTTTAAAATACTGATTCTTATGGATTATTAATTTATTAGGTTTTTTAGTTTAAAATATCAATTCTTACAGTTTATTAATCTTTTGTGTTTTTAATATTGATCCCTTATGTTTATAATATTTATCCCTTGGGTTCACCAATTCCTTTGGTTTATAATATTTAAATCTTTGGTTTATGATGACATTGGGTTTGTTTTATTAATTATCCCTTGGGTTTATTAATATCTTCAGTTTAAAATATTCATTGTTAGGGTTTATTAATCTCTTAGGTTTTTTGTTTTTAAATATTGTTTCATATGGTTTATTACTCTCTTGAGTTTAATATTATTAATATATTAATATATATTATAAATATATATTCAAATATTTATTAATAATGATTATTAGTAATATTATAATATTATTATTAATATATATTATTAATAATATAACCAACTATGATATAATATATAATATTAATATATTATTAGTTCTTTTGGTTTATTAATAATATAATCATCTATGATATTAATATATAAATAAATATTAAAATATTATATATTAACTATATTATTTTTATATTAATAAATATTATTAATATATATTATATATATTTCAAGTTAATTTATAGTATGTATATAGTTAATATTATTAATATATTAATAAATATTTTTAATATATATTATTAATACTTATTATAATATTAATAATATATATAAAATATTTTTGTATATATTAATAATATTATAATATTACTAATAATCATTATAAATAAATATTCAAATATTTATTAATAATGATTATTAGTAATATTATAATATTATTAATATATATTATTAATAATATAACCAACTATGATATAATATATATTATTGATATATTATTACTTCTTTTGGCTTATTAATATATATAAATAAATATTACATTATTATATATTATTAATATTATTTTTATATTAATATATATTATATATATTTCAAGTTAATTTATAGTATGTATATAGTTAATAATTTTAATATATTAATAAATATTTTTAATATATATTATTAATACTTATTATAATATTATTAATATATATAAAATATTTTTGTGATTTTAATGATAATTAATATATTTAATATATTAATATTCTTATTAATATATAATATATATATTTCAAGTTAATATAATAAAATTATTATATATAATATTCATTTATTGATATATAAATTAATGTGATGGGTAGTGGATATAGGCTAATCGGCGTATATCAACCACATTGGTAAATGTGGTTGTAAATCTATTTTATATACGCCTATCACGTATATCAACCACATTATTAAATATAATGTGGTTGTGCTAGTTTTTAATCAAATTATATCATAAAAAAGTAAAATATAAATGTTAAAATGAATTATATATTTAATTTAATCAATCTATTATGACCCTTTTAATTGTGGTTAAATTAGTTTTATACATCATTTACATTTTATATATTGGGGTTAAGTTAGTTTTATAGTTCATTCACTTTTTATATATTGTTTTATATATAAAAAATATAGGATATTAAACTATATATAAAAATATAGTATATTAATATTATAATGAGTTACATTTTAAATTTAATTAAATTTCTGTGTGTATATGGATAATTGTTTTTATTATAAATATTACAAATTTAATATATCAATATTATATATATATATATATATATAATTAACTTTATATAAATTTATTAAAAAAATGGATCAAATTTAAATTTGAATCAACTTAATCATTGACAAACTAAAACTAAAACTTAAACATGAACCATGCGACATTAGCTCATAGGAATTAATTCATTTACCTATTTCCATGCATTAAAATCTCATTATAATTAACAAACAAACTTTAAATATATAAACAAATTTCAATATGCTAAAAGACAACTACTTCATTGCAAAAATCAAAGTTAATAATAAATTAAACAAAACTATTCATAAGATACATAGAGATTAGACATATAATTTCAGGGTGTTTACAACTTTGCAAAAATAAAAGTAAGTTTCAACTCACATTTTCTATTCAATATTATGTAACTATTTGCAGTTTATGCACCAGCTATTTCTAATAAAAAAAAATTATATGATGTCTTTTATATATTATATTTAAAATACTTTTAATAACTAACATATAAAATAAGATAACGCTTTCAATTATAAAAAAATAATATAATACTAGATCCTATTGACATCTTTAGTGAAATGAAAAGAATCTACATATAATATCCCAATTGAAGAATACAATGCCGAATGGAGAGGTCTAGCAAAAGTATAAACAACTTTGGAGTCTCTAGAAACATCCAAATTTAAAAATATTAGAGGGCATGCTGCTTGGCAAAAGCCCTCCTCCTTCTCGTATTTTAAAAACATCATAGTTTAAAGGAAGGTAATATTATAATACAGCCCGGAATGAGCCATTCAAGTTGTTAAATTGTGCTTAGATATGTCAAAGCAAAGACACTTTTAGCAAATCTGACGCAGGACTAGCAGCCTGCAATACCCAGGATCTTCAATAACCATGCATATAAGAATGCATGCTCTATAAATGTCCAAAATCAAAAACCTCATTCACTGGCAATTTCACGTCCTTTTCATTTGCGGAAGCTACCTCACCCATTTATGGTTTTATGGTTGTAAAACCATGATTATGAAACCATCTTCTCAAAAAAAACCCATTGATTTAAAAAATTCCAACCAAAGCTTGGAAACACATGCACCTTTTGATTAACATTCAAATGATCACCTCTATCAGATTTAAAAAATCTGATCTCCTCATTTCCATCACCAACATTCACATTGGTTTTTAATACAATCAAAAATCAACAAAAAATGCGCCCTTGGTTTTTTTTAACAACTTAACATTATTGAACCAAATATGACACACAAACATCATCATTTTAAATATATTTGGGCCTCCACAAGATTATGTAACTTCAAACTTTCAGCATAGTCAACCAAATATCAATTATATATATAAGTGCGCCCTTCCAATTCCGCTTACCACAGCTATGGCAGTTTGTATAAACATGCTGCTCAATAACAACAATCAGCTATTCGATTACATACCTTCCAAAGCACTTTCACTCCTCCACGATCATGCAATGAACTGATTTCAACGCAGCCTCATACATCTTCAATTTATTCATTTAAATTAGAAACGATGCTGGCTCATACGGTTGGAATCGATATTAAATCCCAACCATTCCGCCTCTGTTCCGATTTCTCTTACTGCAGAACAAATATACAAAGCCCTCAATCTATTTTCTTCTCCAGCGCTGTCCCATTTTTTCTTAATTCGTAACTTACAGTCATCCCATACTCATTTTCATTGTGAATTTGATTTTCCTTCTTCCAAAGAATACTTTCCATTTAACTCCGCTGTAGTCGTGACATATGTTACACCCAACGCTCTTCCCTCCTGACAGTAAAATCCGTCATTCGTTACATACACACATTGATTTCCAAAACACATGAAATTGCTTACCACATCTACCGGGTTGTCTTCCACGGAGTTTGAAAATGCTGTCTATCGTTCACTACGCTGCCAATTTGCACCAAATCGAATTTTTACAACCCCTTCTTTGCTGGATACAGAGATTCCACGCATAGATTGGGTTTCACATTGTAAGATGGCGCTTCTTCAGCGGCATCCATCCCCTTCGTTTTGCCATTAAAATTCTTCAGACAAATTCTTTCACTGCTGCAATTCGTGTCTTTGCCAGAATTCAATTCTTCAATGCTTATGATTTTATCAAACAATATCAGGTATTAATTCACTGCATAATACTCACAAACAGAAATCGACCCAACAAATCCTGTCTTCATGTTATGAAATTCGATTGCACAGAAATCGATTTATTAAGCACAACAACGCTGTCATTTAGTTTAATTGTGATTGCCCATTTCATGCAATTCAACCAGTTCAAATGCCTTTCCTCAACATGTGCAAACAAAATCGATATGAATCGATACTCAATTACAAGCAGAGCTTACAGTCTCTTAATACAAATATCGCTCATCATCCAATACAACAAAACATACTTCGATTACAAAATTCCTTTCATTGACACACACAACGAATTGTTGCTACGTTTGAAGAGCATACATACAATTCTTCTCTTATAAACTAGCAAATTAATACCAGCAAATTCACCATTACAACACAGAAATTGAATCATACTCGAATTGACCAAGTTAAGGTGCATAAGTCAAAACCAACACTTTCATTAAAGTGAATTTACTTACAGCAACATTTCTCCGTGGCTTGATTTACAATTCATTGGCCCTTAAAACCTACCGAAGGCTTACAGCCTTGGCTGTTCAAGCCTGCTCTCAATCACTCTCACTCTAACTATCCCAATGTGTTTTTCTCTCAAAACCCCCTCCTATTTATACAATTTTAAAAATGATCTAATTTAATGCTCAATCCCCTTAATATCTCAATACCACTAAAAATATCTCAACAAACTTCATTATCTAGGATCTATTCTTTATATCCTTAACTACCCAAATTCTCTCATATCCTTTTAATTAATAAAAGGATATTTACAAAATCCTCAATTTATCCTATTTTATTTAAAATAACAAATTAATTAAATAAAATATTAAAAATTGTCACACCCCCTTTTCTAACATATTTACAAATAAAAAATACCCTTGATTCTCCTGCATCACACTCCCCATGTAAGAAAATTCATGACCACCCGGTCATAAGTCTGGATAATTATTTCCTCCTGGATCCCAAATTTTATTTTGTAATATTTCCTTGCTTGTCAATTTCTTTACTGCTGTTGTTATCTGCTGTTGTCCTCCAGGTTTCCATATTTTGTGCTGTAATGCTCCACTTGCTTTGCCTTCAAGATCTGCTACTTTCTTCCTCTTGTTGTCACTCCTTTTCTTTCTTGCTATTGTCTTTCTCTGAGGCATTTTCATCATTAACCTCCTTATCAACTCAATTTCTCTGTCCAGTATATCCTCTGTCTGCTGATTGTTTCCAGCGTCTTCAATAAAACATGTTGCTCTAGCTGTCACTATGGATGTTGCTCCACATGTTGCGGCCTCCCAAACTTCCTGTCCCTATGCAACATTCTTTTGTTCATCACCTGCAATTTCATCTGCAAATTCTTTCTCTGGTTCACATGTCTCCAGCAAACATTTCAGCATTTCATCAACATGTTGTAAATTAACTCCAGCACAATCTCCATCTTCCTCTTCGACAATCTTCAGTAATTGTCCATCATCATCTTGATTGATTCTGGCAATCAAATCAAGTTCTTCAAACATTGTAGCCTCATCTTCTAACACTGTAGCAACTCCAAAATTTCGTATACCAGTCTTCTCTTGGCTATACAGACAAGCCAACTTTTCCTTGTCACCCATGGTAACAAGCCTCTGCATATGAGACATGATTGTCTCATCTTCTTTCTGCAACTGTTCTCCTTCTTCCAAGACAATTCCAAGTGATGAACTGTCTTCTATATCACATGTAAACACAATCAAATTGTTAGCATCAAAATCACAAGACCCACTGGTCTCACTTGTCGATTCAGTCACCAAGTTTTCTCTCTGTAGCTCCAAGTCTTCTTCAGGACTCAGAAAATCTTCACTAGTTTTCTCCTCAGCTTTCTCTGGCAACACTTCAGTATGCTGCTCTAAGTTCCTTCCCAACTCTTCTGTCAGCACATCAGTATGCTGATTTGCATTCATCATGAGACTGTCAGCTAGTCGCGTCTTCTTACCATCCTCTGCTCCAGAACTGTCATTCATGGAAACTTTCCTACCTTGTTTCCTCAGCAAATTATCCTGCACATAAGTCCTCTGTCTCTCCAATTCTCTTCTTTGGAGATCTAGTTTCCTATACAATTCAACAACTTTATTAGGAGTAGAACTTGGAAACTTCACACAACTTTCCATACCTTCACCAGTTCTTGACCAATCAACAGCTGGTCCTTCTCTCTCTGCACCAACATTCTGAGTAGACTCCTTCGTCTTCATCTCCTCCTGAGATCTTGCTATCTCAGCATCGATCTGAACAGCCTTCAGATTCAATTCTCTCTCCTGAACAAACTCTAAAGCTTGCTCATCTTCCTGTACTGTACCTGCAAACATACACAACTCGTCAGTTTTAAAACCACAAGACTTTTCAGTCTTGACTGCTTCCTCTAATACTTCCTTCTGAACAATTCTGCATGTGGAATCTTCAAATTCCATCTCTGGCTCAAGAAATCTAAGTCCTTTTTTCAATAAGGCAATCACACTTTGCCTCAACTTCACCTGCAATTGTCGCCAAACCACTCTCTTTCCCTTCAGTGGAAAGATCCATTTTCTATTCTGGTTTTCCTGCTCTTGTAGCCATTCTTCTAGTACCTGCAATTGTACCTTCATTACTGCAATCTCTCTTTCTCGGACCTCATCAGTCATCTCACCTCTGTGGCATTCCTCTGAACCTTTTCTCTGATCCTCCATAACCACCTTCTCCATGAGTTGTTCACTCACCATGAGTTGCACTAGCCTCTACGACAACAATCTCTTCTACTGCCACTTACCTCACCAAGCTCTCCTCACTCAGTATTTTGGTAAGTACTTGGTTCACTGCCTCTGGAAACTTTTGAGCACTTTCCTCTGCTCTCTCTCTGGGCTATCTCTTCAACTCACCTTCTTCTTTAGGACACTGCAATTTTCCTCCTTATCCAGCCTTTAGCTGAATTCCAGGTTCACTGCCATCATCTTATCTGCAACCATAAACTTCAATCACAAATTTCAAATCAGGAAATTATCTCACCTTTAAGACCTTGCAGGATCTTGTTCTCCTTTCGCTTCTGCCATCCTGTTCACTGCATTTGTGTAGCTTGCATATCAAATTTAAAACTCTGATCTTCCTTTCAATCATTCATCATACAGTCAAAAATACATTTCAGTTTTCAACAAAACCTTCTTCCATTCATTCAGAAACAAACATCTTTCATTTCAACAGAGCCAAGCTCTGATACCAAAAATGACGCAGGACTAGCAGCCTGCAATACCCAGGATCTTCAATAACCATGCATATAAGAATGCATGCTCTATAAATGTCCAAAATCAAAAACCTCATTCACTGGCAATTTCAAGTCCTTTTCATTTGCAGAAGCTACCTCACCCATTTATGGTTTTATGGTTGTAAAACCATGACTATGAAACCATCTTCTAAAAAAAAACCCATTGATTTAAAAAATTCCAACCAAAGCTTGGAAACACATGCAACTTTTGATTAACATTCAAATGATCACCTATATCAGATTTAAAAAATTTGATCTCCTCATTTCCATCACCAACATTCACATTGGTTTTTAATACAATCAAAAATCAACAAAAAATGCGCCCTTGGTTTTTTTTAACAACTTAACATTATTGAACCAAATCTGACACACAAACATCATCATTTTAAATATATTTGGGCCTGCACAAGATTATGTAACTTCAAACTTTCAGCATAGTCAACCAAATATCAATTATATATATAAGTGCGCCCTTCCAATTCTGCTTACCACAGCTATGGCAGTTTTTATAAACATGCTTCTCAATAACAACAATCAGCTATTCAATTACATACCTTCCACAACACTTTCACTCCTCCACGATCATGCAATGAACTGATTTCAACGCAGCCTCATACATCTTCAATTTATTCATTTAAATTAGAAATGATGCTGGCTCATACGGTTGGAATCGATATTAAATCCCAACCATTCCGCCTCTGTTCCGATTTCTCTTACTGCAGAACAAATATACAAAGCCCTCAATCTATTTTCTTCTCCAGCGCTGTCCCATTTTTTCTTAATCCAGAACTTGGCGCTGTAACTAGAATTCAACTGTTGTAATCGATCTTCCTCTTCCAGCAAATACGCCTTCCATTTAACTCCATGCGGTAGCTGCATATATGTCACACCCAACGTTCTTCCTCTACGCAGAAACCAATATCTGTTACATACACATTGATTTCCAAAACACATGAAATTGCTTACCTCATCTACCGGGTTGTCTTCCACCGAGTTTGAAAATGTTGTCTATCGTTCACTACGTGCCAATTTGCACCAAATCGAATTTTTACAACCCCTTCTTTGCTGGATACAGAGATTCCACGCATAGATTGGGTTTCACATTGTAAGCTGGCACTTCTTCAGCGGCATCCATCCCCTTTGTTTTGCCATTAAAATTCTTCAGACAAATTCTTTCACTGCTGCAATTCGTGTCTTTTCCAGAATTCAATTCTTCAATGCTTATGATTTTATCAAACAATATCAGGTATTAATTCACTGCATAATACTCACAAATAGAAATCGACCCAACAAATCCTTTCTTCATGTTATGAAATTCGATTGCAGAGAAATCGATTTATTAACCACAACAACGCTGTCATTTAGTTTAATTGTGATTGCACATTTCATGCAATTCAACCAGTTCAAATGCCTTTCCTCAACATGTGCAGAAAAAATCGATATGAATCGATACTCAATTACAAGCAGAGCTTACAGTCTCTTAATACAAATATCGCTCATCATCCAATACAACGAAACATACTTCGATTACAAAATTCCTTTCATAGACACACACGGCAAATTGTTGCTAACGTTTGAAGAGCATACATACAATTCTTCTCTTATAAACCAGCAAATTCACCATTACAACACAGAAATTGAATCATACACGAATTGACCAAGTTAAGGTGCATAAGTCAAAACCAACACTTTCATTAAAGTGAATTTACTTACAGCAACATTTCTCCGTGGCCTGATTTACAATTCATTGGCCCTGACAACCTGCTGAAGGCTTACATCCTTGGTTGTTCAAGCCTGCTCTCAATCACTCTCACTCTAACTATCCCAATGTGTTTTTCTCTCAAAACCCCCTCCTATTTATACAATTTTAAAAATGATCTAATTTAATGCTCAATCCCCTTAATATCTCAATACCACTAAAATATCTCAACAAATCCTATTATCTAGAATCTTATCCCTTTATATCCTTAACTAACCAAATTATCTCATATCCTTTTAATTAATAAAAGGATATTTACAAAGTCCTCACTTTCTCCTATTTTATTTAAAATAACAAATTAATTAATAAAATATTAAAAATTGTCACACCCCCTTTTCTAACATATTTACAAGTAAAAAAATGCCCTTGATGCT
>JAXQQM020057850.1:0-10026 GCA_034641835.2 Pinus albicaulis
ATTTTTGGTATCAGAGGCAGGTTGCTCTGTTGGAATGTTTATCTTCTGAATGAAGACAGAAGGGTTGTTGAATTGAAAGGTGTTCTTGAATGTGTGATGAATGATGAAGTAGCAGATGTGCATGAAGGCAAAGGAGGTCAGATTTTAATCTGACAGTCAAAGCAAACCAGAGTACAGCTGAAGAATTGAGCAGGTATTGGGTGTGGTTAATTTTGATTTGAATTTTACTGACAAGAAATGGAATGAGAATTGATGATTGCAGCAAACTCAGGAAGGAATTGTTGCTGACAGCTAAAGTTTGCCAGATCAAGCCAGAAGGTTGGAAGAGAGGATCAGATTTTAAAATCTGATTGACAGTGAAATTTTGCAGAGGAAGCATAAGGATTTGCTAGAACAGATTTGCAGGAGTGATGGGATTGAAGTACAGGTAAATGGAAGGACAAGATCAGCTGAGATCTTGAAGGTAAGGTGATCTGGGTTATTTGGATTGAAGATTGTAGTCTTTGCAGAATTATTTTTGCAACTCCCAAAAGGAAAATCCATAGAAGACATGTTTAAAATTGCTAACAGAACACTGGTGAAAGCATAGGTGTGGCAGAACCTTGAAGAAATCCAATAGAGATTGGATAAGGAGGACAGTTGTAAACAGGCAGATGAGTTGAAGCCAAAAAGAGCAAAGAGAAGTGCTCAAAGGAGGTTCCAGGGGTAGAACCAATTGCTTGCCAAAAGACCGAGTGAGGAGGGCTTGGTGAGGTAAGTGGCGGCAGGACAGGACTTGCTGCTGAATAGGCTTTAGTGCAACTCATAGTAAAGTGAGTGAGGGACTCATAGAGATGGAAAGGATGATGACTAGTGACAGTCATAACAAAGGTTCTGAAATCAACCACAGCAGAAGACAAAAGGAGAAGGGTGCCAAGGCAGTTGGCATAGAGAGACAGTTAAGCAAAGAGGAATATGAAAGGGAGAAGGCTGAGTTAGCAGTTCATCTTGAGGTGTTAATGGAGATGTTGCAAAGAAATGAGGAAGACCAGAAGCATGGTTATGTCATGAGAAAGAAGTTGAGATGGCAGAGGCTACAAGAGAAGTGGAATCATCAGGTGAATTTGCAGTTGATAAAGGAACTAAGGGAACTTGAACGGGTTATTGATGCCAGGCAGAGGATAGAGAAGCTCGAAACAGTTGAGCTACAGCAAAAGGAAGATGCTGAAGAAGATGTTGAAGTTTCAATATGTTACCCAGAGAGTGGACCATTACTTTTTGAAAGTGATGAAGAGCTAGAGGAGTTGAATCATAAGAATGATTCAAAGCAGCCCGAAGACTTGATGACTGAAGCATCAAATAAGACCGTAAGGTCTTGTGATTTTAAAACTAATGATTTGTGTGTGATTGCAGGTTTGGAAGAAGAGGAAGAACATCTATTGAAGGATGTTAAGGAAGATTTAGCAGAAGAAAGACCATGTGATAATGAGACAATAACAAATGAGGAAATGGAAGATCGTGTAAAGTTTCCAAAGTCCACTCCAAGTAAAATCATTGAGTTATATAGAGAATTAGACTTTCAAAGGAGGAAATTGGAAGAACAGAGGATGAATGTCCGGGATAGATTGCTGAAGAAGGATGACAAAGCAGTTGTCATAAATGATAATCAGGAAGAAATTGCAGATGGTGAGCAAAGGAATGTTGCAGAGGGAAAGGAAGATTGGGAGGCCGCAACATTCATATTGACAGCTAGAGCAACATGTGAGGCGACATTTATAGTAGCAGCAGCAGAAAAGGAGCGATCAAGAGATGGAAGCGACCAGCAGACAGAGGACATACTGGACAGAGAAATTGAGTTGATAAGAAAGTTAATGATAAAAACATCCCAGAGAAAGACAGCCGAAAGAAAGAAAAGGAGCGACAACAAGAGAATGACAGCGAAAGATTGCAAAAGCAGAGCAGGTGGAGCACTACAACACAAAACATGGAAACCTGGAAGACGACGGCAGATAGCAACAGCAGTGAAGCAATCGACAAGCACAGAAGACTTACAAAATAAAATTTGGGATCCAGGAGGAGATATCCAGACTTATGACCAGGTGGTCATGAATTTTCTTACATGAGGAGTCTGATGCAGGAGCATCAAGTGGGCAGCGCTCTGTTTCGGCCTGTGCAGCGCATGCAACCGACTTAATTTACATGGTTGTACTAGTAATTATTAATAATTAAATTAAAAATTATAGAACCCTTATTCCAAGATAGACATGCCTATAGGCATAATAAATTTATTTTTAATTTCACCACACATTAAATGCATATATAATTTCTCATTAGACATTATAAATTATTCAAATTTTGTTTTTTTTATAAAATGTAACTAAGAAGTATATGAATTCATTTTTAGTTGTATCCACACACTTATGCATATAGATTTTTTCATTACCTAACATTATAAAGTATCTAACTTCTTAAAATGAAATATAATTAAGATAATTAAATGAATTCATTTTTATCTTTACCCACACACTCGATGAATATAGAACTTCTCACATAGCAATATAAAGTATCTAACTTCTTGTGATGAAATGTAATTAATAAAAATAAATACATTTATTTTTATTTTACCCCTGCCTATATGTAATGCATATAGAATTTCTCACATAACATTATAAAATATTTAACTTCTTTTCCTGGAATATAATAAAAAAATAAAAAAGAAATAAATGAATTCATTTTTAATATTATTTATGTAAGTAATAAAAAATTTAAATGAATTTATTTTTAATATTATTTAAAGATAAATTGGTGGAAATAGAGATTTTCACCTAACATGATAGATTATCTATTTTATTTTTAATACTATTTACAGATAAATATAGTGATCTTCACCTAACATGATAATTTTTTTTTGGTTAAATATAATTAAAAAAAATAAATGATTCTTTTTTAATATCTCCTATACACACACTTATGGATAATTAATTTTTTTGTCTATGTCCAATACACATACTAAATGTATATATAATTTATCTACTATACACACACTCTATGCATATAGAATTTATCTCAACACACACTCATGCATATAGAATTTATCTATTGTACACACACTTATACTAGTAAAACTTATCTCCAATACACACACTCGATACATATAGAATTTATCTACCATACACATACACTCATGTATATAGAATTTGATGCAGGAGCATTAGCTCCGAAAAACGCCTTATATTTTATCTAAGCTAGGGGGTTTCATGTTTTGAAGAAATATTAAATTTCATGTAAATATTAATATTATTTTGAGTGATTAATTATATTTTAATTAATCATTTGTGAGAATTTGTAAATGTGATTAGTTTCTAGATTATTTAGAATTAATGATGGAGCCTAAGTTGGAATTAGTTTCTAAGTCTTAGGGATAAGAATCTATCTTTTAGGGATGTTGAGAGATTTAGGGATTTGTTGAGATATTAAGGGGATTGAGCATTTAATTAAATCAGTTTTAAAAATTGTATAAATAGGAAGGGGTTTTGAGAGAAAAATACATTGGGTGTGTGAGTGAGTGAGTGTGAGTAGTGAAAGGGTTTCTGTTTGGAGCCTCTAGCAGTTTGTAAAGGGCCAATAATTGGGGAAATCAGGCCACAAAGGAGGACTTTCATGTCAGGTTTGCATGATTAATGAGGAATCTGGTTTTTTTGTTGAATTCCATTGTATGGTTATGAGACTGTTGTTTATGAATTCTATGCAATAGAATGAATCGAATTTTATAAGGTATTGTGAGATCGATCTGAAATAATCGATGACTGACATGGTTAAATTTATAATATAAACTTGTGGAAAGTTGAACGCATTGAATTGGGTGAAAATCTTGTGGGAATGATTGTAATCCAAGCACTGAGTCTGCGGGTTTGTAGGGCTCGATTCTTTTGAATATAATTGCTTGACTGAAATGAGTACTGTGTAAGACATGTTAATGGAACTTTCCAGTCTTGTAATGTAATTATTGGGTTGTGAAATTCTGGAGTTTGAAATCTGTTGAGATTTTGTTAAATGGAATAAAAATACACAGCAATTAATTGCCAGAATTCATCGTAGGGTCACTTGACTACAGAAATCGTGTATTATAGAACTTAAACAAATCTTCTACGGATATTTTGAAATTCGAACCATGGCTATATAAATGCAGCGTTGAAAATTCTTCAAATTCAGAATTGGACAAACGGTAATCAATGGCGCAGGCTATTGTTTTTAAAACTCGGCTTATTCATTTGAAGTTCGATTAGAATCGATTTTAATGGTTGCTGTAGCAGTGAAGGAAAATGCGGAATGTTTTGTCAAAAGGATGGACGCAGGGATTGTTAAACTCTCTGTGCAAACTGTAGTAAAAGTGTAACAAGTATGAAGGTGGACTTTCAGCGAAAATGGATTGTTTAAAGTTGCAGAATTCACACATGGAAAGATCACCATGAAGCGTAAAGCAAACAACCCATCGAATGATAATTTAGTGAATAGATACATAATTAATGATTGGGTGTGTTTGGCTTTTTAATAAAATCTGAGTTTGTGTGAATTGCCGTAGGAGCATCGACTTTAACTGGAACACAGATCGAAGATATTGCATATGGAGTGCAGTGGAACGTTAGCAACGAGTAATGGGCGCAGTCTCTTCAGAAACATAGAGAGTTTGACTTGCAACCTGGAATAGAACAAAATTGGGTGGAATGTTCGATGATGCAAACGAAATATTTTGCAGTGTTGAACCGTAGCATTAACCAGCGATGAAGAAAGTAAATCAACGAGTGGAAAATTGTCATTAGGATTTGATCAGAACCTGTGTATTTTATAATTTCCATAGTAAAAGTTGAAGAGTGAAAGCGTTGGTCAAAGCTGGGCAAAGAGAGGGCGCCTTATTGATTTGTGTATGGTGTTTACAGAGGTAAGCGCATTTGTAATTACCAAGCATATATTAACATCATGGACAGATCCATATTTACGGTAAATGAAATGGGTATTTTGCATTCAAAGAACGAGGATATATGATTTTGTATGGGGTTAACATTATGGATTGCTGTGAAGGTCGATTTGTTAATTCTTGGCATTTGAGTGGTGAATTTTGGATGAAGTTTCATTGAAAATGATTGTTTAGTTATTGGAACATGTGGATGTTGGCTTGATTGGAAATGATTTTAATATATGAGTTTGCTATGAATAAGATAAAGGAAAAACCCCATATGCAGAGTGTGATTATTATTGGTTTTTTTTAAAACCATAAGTTGGAAAGCTTCCGCAATAAAATGGGAATTGTGAATTTTCCAGTTGTTGAGATAGTGATTTGGGCATATGTTGAGATGCGTGTTTATATGCAGGGATTATAAAGATCCTGGGTATTGCAGGTCCTGCCTGCATCATTTTTGGTATCAGAGCTGGAATGCTCTGTTGAAGATGTTTGTTTTTGAATGAGTACAGTTGAGAACTGAAATGTATTTTTGAATGTGTGATGAATGGAAGGAAGATCAGATTTTAAATCTGATATGCAGCATATAGAATTGCCGTGAACAGGATGGCAGTAGCGAAAGGAGAACAAGATCATGCAAGATCTTAAAAGGTGAGATATTTTTCTGATTTGAAATTTGTAAATGCAGTTTATGGTTGCATAGAAGATGATGGCAGTGAACTTGGCATTCAGCTAAAGGCTGGATAAGGATGACAATTGCAATGTCATGAAGAAGAAGGTGAGTTGAAGAGATAGCCCAGAGAGAGAGCAGAGGAAAGTGCTCAAAAGGTTCCAGAGGCAGTGAACCAAGTACTTACCAAAAGACTGAGTGAGGAGGGCTTGGTGAGGTAAGTGACAGCAGAAGAGATTGCTGTCGTAGAGGCTAGTGAAACTCATGGTGAGTGAGAAACTCATGGAGAAGGTGATCATGGAGGATCAAAGAAGAGGTTCAGAAGAATGCCACAGAGATGAGATGACTGCAGAAGTTCGAGAAAGAGAGATTGCAGTAATAAAGGTACAATTGCAGGTACTAGAGGAATGGCTGCAAGAGCAGGAAAATCAGAATAGGAAATGGATCTTTCCACTGAAGGGAAAGAGAGTGATTTGGCGACAATTGCAGACGAGGTTGAGGCAAATTGTGATTGCCTTGTTGAAAAGGGAACTTAGAGTTCTTGAGCCAGAGTTGGAATTTGAAGATTCCACATGCAGATTTGTTCAGAAAGATGTGTTGGAGGAAGCAGTCGAGACTGAAAAGTCTTGTGATTTTAAAACTGATAAGTTGTGTATGTTTACAGGTAAAGTAAAGGGAGATGAGAAAGCTTTAGAGTTTGTTCAGGAGAGAGAATTGAATCTGAAGACGGTTCAGATCGATGCTGAGATAGCAAGATCTCAGGAGGAGATGAAGACGAAGGAGTCTACTCAGAATGTTGATGCAGAAAGAGAAAGACCAGCTGATGATTGGTCAAGAGCTGGTGAAGGTATGAAGTATTGCCAGAGGAAGCAAGAGCAGATGATGGATGTACAGTTGAGATGTATGCAACTCAGAGCAGCTGAGTTGGAAGAGGAGGTTTCTATTGATGAAACAGAGGAGGAGATCATTGATGATTTCTTGAGTTATTGGGTAGATCCAGATCAGCTGGATAATGCGAACTCTTGTATTTTTGTAGCTGATAATTTTGATGTGGTTACAGGTGTTGAGGAGGATGCGCGATCTTGTGAAGTTGTCGCAAGTGTGGGAATGAGTCTTTCAGGAGATAAGTATTCTGAAGAAGAAAGCAGTGATGCTTTTGCTGTTACAGCACAGGATGTTCATGTGAATGAAAAGGAGATTCAGCTTGAAGAACTGGTGTATGAACCAACAGTTGAGACTGTTGAAACTTGTAATTTTCAAACTGAAGAGTTGTATATGAATGCAGAGATGATATATGACAAATTGTTTTTGAAAAGTGGTGGACAGATAACTGAGTTTATTGCAGAAGTTGAGGATCAGAATTATGTTCTGATGACAGATGAAGAGATGGTGACAACAGAAAGCTTGGCTTATGAAAGTATTGAAGATTACACAGAAAGTTTCTCAAAGGAGATGACAGGTTTATGGCATGAGTTAAGTGTTCTAGAGCAGAGACTAGAAGCACAGAGGGTAAGTGTTCAGAATATAAAGACAGAGATGAATGGAAATAAAGAGGTTCATTTTTATGAACCAGAACACAGAGGCATTCTTGGAGAAGATGACGTCGAGGAGAGACTAACTGATAGTCTCAAGAATGATTGGGATCAGCATATTGAAGTGCTGGCAGTGGGAAGTAAGGCACTGAGGCCTTATGATTTTTATTCTAACAAGTGTTTTGTGAATGCAAATATTGTTGCAGGTACTGGAGAATATTTGACTCAGTCGAGCAGTCAAATGAAGGGAGAAGAAGTTTTCTGTTCCAGAAGAAAAGAGGGCATGGATGATCGGGTGGCAGTCAGAACAGAAGCAAGAAGTCAACAAGTGACAGTACAGATAGAGAAAGTAAAAACTGAGCAAGCCGTCTTAGCTCAGCAGGCAGCAAGAAATCAACAGTCAGGAGATTTATTGGACCAAGAGATTGAAAGTATCAAAAGACTGATGACGAAAGAATCCCGGAAGAGACCAGCAGTAGTAAGACAAAAGAGAAGCAACAAGAGAAAGACATCGAAAGTTTGCGAGAGCAGAGCAAGTGGAGCATTACAGCACAAAATATGGAAACCTGGAGGACAACAGCAGATAACAACAACAGTAAAGCAATTGACAAGCAAGGAAAATAAAATTTGGGATCCAGGAGGAAATAATTATCCAGACTTATGACCAGGTGGTCATGAATTTTCTTACATGGGGAGTCTGATGCAGGAGCATTAGCTCCGAAAAACGCCTTATATTTTATCTAAGCTAGGGGGTTTCATGTTTTGAAGAAATGTAAATATTTTGAGTGATTAATTATATTTTAATTAATCATTTGTGAGAATTTGTAAATGTGAGAGAAATTAGTTTCTAGATTATTTAGAATTAATGATGGAGCCTAAGTTGGAATTAGTTTCTAAGTCTTAGGGATAAAGAGCTATCCTTTAGGGATGTTGAGAGATTTAGGGGTTTGTTGAGAAATTGAAGGGATTGAGCATTTAATTAAGTGATTTTTAAAAATTGTATAAATAGGAAGGGATTTTGAGAGAAAAATACATTGAGTGAGTGTGAGTAGTGAAAGGGTTTCTGTTTGGAGCCTCCGGTAGTTTGTAAAGGGCCAATAATTGGAGAAATCAGGCCACAAAGGAGGACTTTCATGTCAGGTTTGCATGATTAATGAAGAATCTGGTTTTTTTTGAATTCCATTATATGGTTATGAGACTGTTGTTTATGAATTCCATGCAATAGAATGAATCAAATTTTATAAGGTATTGTGAGATCGATCTGAAATAATCGATCACTGACATGGTTAAGTTTATAATATAAACTTGTGGAAAGTTGAACGCATTGAATTGGGTGAAAATTTTGGGGAATGATTGCAATCCAAGCACCGAGTCTCATGGGTTTGTAGGGGTCATTTTTTGAATGTAATTTCTTGACTGAAATGAGTATTGTGTAAGACATGTTAATGGAACTTTCCAGTCTTGTAATGTAATTATTGGGTTGTGAAATTCTGGAGTTTGAAATCTATTGAGATTTTGTTAAATGGAATAAAAATACACAACAATTAATTGCCAGAATACATCGTAGGGATCACTTGACTACAGAAATCGTGTATTAAAGAATTCAAACAAATCTTCTACAGATCTTTTGAAATTCGAACCATGGCTATATAAATGTAGCGTTGAAAATTCTTCAATTTGAAAATTGGACAAATGTTAATCAATGGCGCAGGCTGTTTTTAAAACTCTGCTTATTCATTTGGAGTTCGATTAGAATCGATTTTAATGGTTGCAGTAGCAGTGAAGGAGAATGCGGAATGTTTTGTCAAACAAATCCAAAGGATGGACGCAGGGATTGTTAATCTCTCTGTGCAAACTATAATAAAAGTGTAACAAGTATGAAGGTGGACTTTCAGCGAAAATGGATTGCTTAAAGTTGCAGAATTCACCCATGGAAAGATCACCATGAAGCGTAAAGCGAACAGCCCATCGAATGATAATTTAGTGAATAGATACATAATTAATGATTGGGTGTATTTGGATTTTTAATAAAATCTGAGTTTATGTGAATTGTCGTAGGAGCATCGACTTTAACTGGAACACAGATCGAAGATATTGCATATGGAGTGCAGTGGAACGTTAGCAACGATTAATGGGCGCAGTCTCTTCAGAGACATAGAGAGTTTGATCTGCAACCTGGAATAGAACAAAATTGGGTGGAATGTTCGATGATGCAAACGAAATATTCTGCAGTGTTGAACCGTAGCATTAACCAGCGATGTGGCAAATTTTCATTAGGATTTGATCAGAACCTGTGTATTTTATAATTGCCATAGTAAAAGTTGAAGAGTGAAAGCGTTGGTCAAAGCTGGGCAAAGAGAGGGCGCCTTATTGATTTGTGTATGGTGTTTACAGAGGTAAGCACATTTGTAGTTACCAAGCATATATTAACATCATGGCCAGATCCATATTTACGGTAAATGAGATGGGTATTTTGCATTCAAAGAACGAGGATATATGATTTTGTATGGGGTTAACATTATGGATTGCTGTGAAATTCGATTTGTTAAATTCCTGGCATTTGAGTGGTGAACTTCGGCATGAAGTTTCATTGAAAATGATTGTTTAATTATTGGAACATGTGGATGTTGGCTTGATTGGAAATGATTTTAATATATGAGTTTGCCATGAATAAGATAAAGGAAAAACCCCATATGCAAGATAGTGGGGATTGATATTGGTTTTGAAAACCATAAGTTTTTGTTATTCGTGCAGCAATAAAATGGGAATTGTGAATTTTCCAGTTGTTGAGATAGTGATTTGGGCATATGTTGAGATGCGTGTTTATATGCAGGGATTATAAAGATCCTGGGTATTGCAGGTCCTGCCTGCATCAGAATTTATCTCCA